>JAECUM010024586.1:0-17039 GCA_016617855.1 Megalonaias nervosa
CGGATAAAACCTGTCCAATAATGAATGATCATACAAAATCGGCATGGAATAAACCGGTTTGAACCGGTTATGAACCAGTATGATCTCCACTGGAATGGTCTGAACCGGAAGGAACCAGTCAGAACCGGATGAAACCGGTTTGAACCGGTTTAAACCGATTAAAACCTGTCCAATAATCGATGAACATACAAAATCAGCATGGAATAAACCGGTTTGAACCGGTTATGAAAGAGTATGATCTCCAATGGACTGGTTTGAACCGGAAGGAACCAGTCAGAACCGGATGGAACCGGTTTGAACCGGTTTTAACCGGATAAAACCTGTCTAATAATCGATGAACATACAAAATCAGCATGGAATAAACCGGTTCGAACCGGTTATGAACCAATATCAACTCCTCTGACTGGAATGAACCGGATCAAACCTGTCCAATAGTGACTGAACATACAACATCGGCATGGAATAAACCAGCTTGAACCGGTCATGAACCAGTATCAACTCCTCTGGACTGGTCTGAACTGGATGGAACCAGTTACAACCGGATGGAACCGGTTTGAACCGGTGTAAACCGGATAAAATCTGTCCAATAGTGAATTAACATACAAAATCGGCATGGAATAAAACGGTTTGAACCGGTTCTGAACCAGTATCAACTCCTCTAGACTGGTCTGAACCAGATGGAACCAGTTAGAACAGGATGGAACCAGTTTGAACCGGTTTGAACCTGACAAAACCTGTCCAATAGTGAATTAACATACAAAATCGGCATGGAATAAACCGGTTTGAAGCGGTTCTGAACCAGGATCAACTCGTCTGGACTGGTCTCAACCGGATGGAACAAGCTGGAAACGGATGGAACCGGTTTGAACCGGTTTAAATCGGTTAAAACCTGTCCAATATTGAACTAACATACAAGATCTGCATGGAATTAACCGGTTCGAACCGGTATTGAACCAGAATGATCTCCTCTGGACTGGTCTGAACCGGATGGAACCGGTTTGAACCGGTTTGAATCGGTTTAAACGGGATAAAATCTGTCCAATCATGAATTAACATACAAAATAGGCATGGAATAAACAGGTTTCAAGCGGTTCTGAACCAATAGCAACTCCTCTGGACTGGTCTGAACCGGATATAACCAGTTAGAACCGGATGGAACCGGTCTGAACCGGTTTAAACCGGATAAAACCTGTCCAATAATGATTGAACATACAACATCGGCATGGAATAAACCGGTTTGAACCGGTTATTAACCAGTATGATCTCCACTGGACTGGTTTGAACCGGATGGAGGAAATCAGAACCGGATGGAACCGGTTTGAACCGGTTTAAACCGGATAAAACCTGTCCAATAATCGATGAACATACAAAATCAGCATGGAATAAACCGGTTTGAACCGGTCATGAACCAATATCAACTCCGCTGTCTGGACTGAACCGGACGGAACCAGCGAGAACCGTATGGAACTGGTTTGAACCGGTTTGAACCGGATAAAACCTGTCCAATAGTGAATTAACATACAAAATCGGCATGGAATTAACCGGTTTGAACCGGTATTGAAGCAGAATCGTCTCCACTGGACTGGCCTGAACCGGATGGAAAAAGTTATAACCGGATGGAACCGGTTTGAACCGGTTTGAACCGGTTTAAACCGGATAAAATCTGTCCATGAATGAATCAACATACAAAATCGGCATGGAATAAACCGGTTTGAAGTGGTTCTGAACCAGTAGCAACTCCTCTGGACTGGTCTGAACCGGATGGAACCAGTTAGAACCGGATGGAACCGGTTTGAACCGGTTTGAACCGGATAAAACCTGTCCAATAATGAATTTTCATAGAGAATCGGCATGGAATAAAGCGGTTTGAACCGGTTATGAATCAGTATGATCTCCACTGGACTGGTCTGAACCGGATGGAGCCAGTCAGAACCGGATGGAACCGGTTTGAACCGGTTTAAACCGGAGTAAACCTGTCGAATAATCGATGAACATACAAAATCAGCATGGAATAAACCGGTTTAAACCGGTTATGAACCAATATCAACTACTCTGACCGGACTGACCCGCACGAAACCAGTTAGAACCGGATGGAACCGGTTTGAACCGGTTCAAACCGGATTAAACCTGTCCAATAATGAATTAACATACAAAATCGGCATGGAATAAACCGGTTTGAACCCGTTATGAACCAGAATCATCTCCTCTGGCCTGGCCTGAACCGGATGGAACCAATTATATCCGGATGAAGCCGGTTTCAACTGGTTTAAACCGGATAAAATCTGTCCAGTATTGAATTAACATACAAAATCGGCATGGAATAAACCGGTTTGAAGCGGTTCCGAACAAGTATCGACTCCTCTGGACAGGTCTCAATCGGATGGAACCAGGTAGAAACGGATGGAACCGGTTTGAACCGGTTTAAATCGGTCAAAACCTGTCCAATAATGAACTAACATACAAAATCGGCATGGAATTAACCGGTTTGAACCGGTATTGAACCAGAATCATCTCCTCTGGACTGGTCTGATCCGGATGGAACCAGTTATAACCGGATGGAACCGGTTTGGACCGGTTTGAACCGGTTTAAACTGGATAAAATCTGTCCAATAATGAATTAACATACAAAATCGGCATGGAATAAACCGGGTTGAAGCGGTTCTGAACCAGTAGCAGCTCCTCTGGACTGGTTTGAACCGGATATAACTAGGTAGAACCGGATGGAACCGGTTGGAACCGGTTGAAACCGGATAAAACCTGTCCAATAATGATTGAACATACAACATCGGCATGGAATAAACCGGTTTGAACCGGTCATGAACCAGTATCAACTTCTCTGGACTGGTCTGAACCGGATGGAACCAGTCAGAACCGGATGGAACCGGTTTCAACCGGTTTAAACCGGATAAAACCTGTCCAATAATGATTGAACATACAACATCGGCATGGAATAAACCGGTGTGAACCGGTTATGAACAAGCATGATCTCCACTAGACTGGTTTGAACCGGATGGAACCAGTCAGAACCGGATGGAACCGGTTTGAGCCGGTTTAAAAAGGATAAAACCTGTCCAATAGTGAATTAACATACAAAATCGGCATGGAATAAATCGATTTGAAGCGGTTCTGAACCAGTATCAACTCCACTGGACTGGTCTCAACCGGATGGAACCAGCTAGAAACGGATGGAACCGGTTTGAACCGGTTTAAATCGGTTAAAACTTGTCCAATAATGAACTAACATACAAAATCGGCATGGAATTAACCGGTTTGAACCGGTATTGAACCAGAATCATCTCCTCTGGACTGGTCTGAACCGGATGGAACCAGTTATAACCGGATGGAACCGGTTTGAAACGGTTTAAACCGGATAAAATCTGTCCAATAATGAATTAACACACAAAATCGGCATGGAATAAACCGGGTTCAAGCGGTTCCGAACCAGTATCAACTCCTCTGGACTGGTCTCAATCGGATGGAACCAGCTAGAAACGGATGGAACCATTTTGAACCGGTTTAAACCGGATCAAAACTGTCCAATAATGATTGAGCATAGAACATCGGCATGGAATAAACCGGTTTTAAGCGGATCTGAACCAGTATCAACTCCTCTGGACTGGTCTGAACCGGATGGAACCAGATAGAACCGGATGGAACTGGTTTAAACCGGAAAAAACCTGTCCAATAATGACTGAACATACAAAATCGGCATGTAATAAACCGGTTTGAACCGGTTATGAACCAGAATTATCTTCTCTGGACTGGTTTGGACCGGATGGAACCAGTCAGAACCGGATGGAACCGGTTTGACCCGGTTTAAACCGGATAAAACCTGTCCAATAATCGATGAACATACAAAATCAGCATGGAATAAACCGGTTTGAACCGGTCATGAACCAGTATCAACTCCTCTGGACTGGTCTGAACCGGATGGAACCAGTTAGAACCGGTTGGAACCGGTTTGAACCGGTTTAAACCGGATAAAACCTGTCCAATAATGAGTTATCATACAAAATCGGCATGGAATAAACCAGTTTGAACCGGTTCTGAACCAGTATGAACTCCTCTGGACTGGTCTGACCCGGATGGAACCAGCTAGAAACGGATGGAACCGGTTTGAACCGGTTTAAACCGGATAAAACCTGTCCAATAATGACTAAACATACAACATCGGCATGTAATAAACCGGTTTCAACCGGTGATGAACCAGTATCAACTCCTCTGGACTGGTCTGAACCGGATGGAACCAGTTATAACCGGATGGAACCGGTTTGAACCGGTTCGAACCGGTTTAAACCGGATAAAATCTGTCCAATAATGAATTAACACACAAAATCGGCATGGAATAAACCGGTTTGAAGCGGTTCCGAACCAGTATCAACTCCTCTGCACTTGTCTCAATCGGATGGAACCAGTTATAACCGGATGGAACCAGTTTGAACCGGTTTAAATCGGATCAAAAAGTCCAATAATGATTGAGCATACAACATCGTCATGGAATAAACCGGTTTGAAGCGGATCTGAACCAGTATCAACTCCTCTGGACTGGTCTGAACCGGATGCAACCAGTTAGAACCGGATGGAACCGGTTGGAACCGGTTTAAACCGGAAAAAACCTGTCCAATAATGACTGAACATACAAAAGCGGCATGGAATAAACCGGTTTGAACCGGTCATGAACCAGTATCAACTCCTCTGGACTGGTCTGAACGGGATGGGACCAGTTAGAACCGGATGGAACCGGTTTGAACCGGTTTAAACCGGATAAAACCTGTCCAATAATGAATTATCATACAAAATCGGCATGGAATAAACCGGTTTGAACCGGTTATGAACCAGTATAAACTCCTCTGGACTGGTATGAACCGGATGGAACCTGTCAGATCCGGATGCAACCGGTTTGAACCGGTTTGAACCGGATAAAACCTGTCCAATAATGAATTAACATACAAAATCGGCATAGAATAAACCGGTTTGAACCGGTTATGCACCGGAATCATCTTCTCTGGACTGGTCTGATCCGGATGGAATCAGTTAGAACCGGATGGAATCGGTTTGAACCTTTTTAAAAGGGATAGAATCTGTCCAATAGTGAATTAACATACAAAATCGGCATGGACTAAACCGTTTTGAAGCGGTTCGGAACCAGTATCAACTCCTCTGGACTGGTCTCAACCGGATGGAACCAGGTAGAAACGGATGGAACCGGTTTGAACCGGTTTAAATCGGTGAAAACCTGTCCAATAATGAACTAACATAGATAATCGGCATGGAATTAACAGGTTT
The DNA here is from genome assembly GCA_016617855.1 of Megalonaias nervosa. Lineage (NCBI taxonomy): Eukaryota > Metazoa > Mollusca > Bivalvia > Unionida > Unionidae > Megalonaias > Megalonaias nervosa. Next base: position 5,287 of record JAECUM010024586.1, read on the forward strand.
GAACCGGTATTGAACCAGAATCATCTCCTCTGGACGGGTCTGAACCGGATGGAACCAGTTATAACCGGATGGAACCGGTTTGAACCGGTTTGAACCGGTTTAAACCGGATAAAATCTGTCCAATAATGAATTAAGACACAAAATCGGCATGGAATAAACCGGGTTGAAGCGGTTCCGAACCAGTATCAACTTCTCTGGACTGGTCTCAATCGGATGGAACCAGCTAGAAACGGATGGAACCATTTTGAACCGGTTTAAATCGGTTAAAACCTGTCCAATAATGAAGTAACATACAAAATGGGCATGGAATTAACCGGTTTGAACCGGTATTGAACCAGAATCATCTCCTCTGGACTGGTCTGAACCGGATGGAACCAGTTATAACCGGATGGAACCGGTTTAAACCGGTTTAAACCGGATCAAAACTGTCCAATAATCATTGAGCATAGAACATCGGCATGGAATAAACCGGTTTTAAGCGGATCTGAACCAGTATCAACTCCTCTGGACTGGTCTGAACCGGATGGAACCAGATAGAACCGGATGGAACCGGTTGGAACTGGTTTAAACCGGAAAAAACCTGTCCAATAATAACTGAACATACAAAATCGGCATGTAATAAACCGGTTTGAACCGGTTATGAACCAGAATTATCTTCTCTGGACTGGTTTGGACCGGATGGAACCAGTGAGAACCGGATGGAACCGGTTTGTCCCGGTTTAAACCGGATAAAACCTGTCCAATAATCGATGAACATACAAAATCAGCATAGAATAAACCGGTTTGAACCGGTCATGAACCAGTATCAACTCCTCTGGACTGGTCTGAACCGGATGGAACCAGTTAGAACCGGTTGGAACCGGTTTGAACCGGTTTAAACCGGATAAAACCTGTCCAATAAAGAATTATGATACAAAATCTTCATGGAATAAACCAGTTTGAACCGGTTCTGAACCAGTATGAACTCCTCTGGACTTGTCTGAACCGGATGGAACCAGCTAGAAACGGATGGAACCGGTTTGAACCGGTTTAAACCGGATAAAACCTGTCCAATAATGACTAAACATACAACATCGGCATGTAATAAACCGGTTTCAACCGGTGATGAACCAGTATCAACTCCTCTGGACTGGTCTGAACAGGATGGAACCAGTTATAACCGGATGGAACCGGTTTGAACCGGTTTAAACCGAATAAAATCTGTGAAATAATGAATCAACATACAAAATCGGCATGTAATAAACCGGTTTGAACCGGTTATGAACCAGAATTATCTTCTCTGGACTGGTTTGAACCGGATGGAACTAGTCAGTTCCGGATGGAACCGGTTTGACCCCGTTTAAACCGGAGAAAACCTGTCCAATAATCGATGAACATACAAAATCAGCATGGAATAAACCGGTTTGAACAGGTGATGAACCAGTATCAACTCCTCTGGACTGGTCTGAACCGGATGGAACCAGTTAGAAACGGATGGAACCGGTTTGAACCGGTTTAAACCGGATAAAACCTGTCCAATAATGACTAAACATACAACATCGGCATGGAATAAACCGGTTTCAACCGGTGATGAACCAGTATCAACTCCTCTGGACTGGTCTGAACCGGATGGAACCAGTTATAACCGGATGGAACCGGTTTGAACCGGTTTAAACCGGATAAAATCTGTCCAATAGGGAATTAACACAAAAAATCGGCATGGAATAAACCGGGTTGAAGCGGTTCCGAACCAGTATCAACTCCTCTGGACTGGTCTCAATCGGATGGAACCAGCTAGAACCGGATGGAACCGGTTTGAACCGGATTAAATCGGTTAAAACCTTTCCGATAATGAAGTAACATACAAAATCGGTATGGAATTAACCGGTTTGAACCGGTATTAAACCAGAATCATCTCCTCTGGACTGGTCTGAACCGGATGGAACCAGTTATAACCGGATGGAACCAGTTTAAACCGGTTTAAACCGGATCAAAACTGTCCAATAATGATTGAGCATAGAACATCGGCATGGAATAAACCGGTTTGAAGCGGATCTGAACCAGTATCAACTCCTCTGGACTGGTCTGAACTGGATGGAACTAGTTAGAACCGGATGGAACCGGTTGGAACTGGTTTAAACCGGAAAAAACCTGTCCAATAATGACTGAAGATACAAAAGCGGCATGGAATAAACCGGTTTGAACGGTCATCAACCAGTATCAACTCCTCTGGACTGGTCTGAACGGGATGGAACCAGTTAGAACCGGATGGAACCGGTTTGAACCGGTTTAAACCGGATAAAACCTGTCCAATAATGAATTATCATACAAAATCGGCATGGAATAAACCGGTTTGAACCGGGTATGAACCAGTATGATCTCCCCTGGACTGGTCTGAACGGGATGGAATCTGTCAGATCCGGATGCAACCGGTTTGAACCGGTTTGAACCGGATAAAACCTGTCCAATAATCGATGAACATACAAAATCAGCATGGAATAAACCGGTTTGAACCGGTCATGAACCAATAACAACTCCTCTGAATGGACTGAACCGGATGGAACCAGATAGAACCGGATGGAACCGGTATGAACCGGCTTAAACCGGATAAAACGTGTCCAATAATGAATTAACATACAAAATCGGCATGGAATAAACCGGTTTGAACCGGTTATGAACCAGAATCATCTTCACTGGACCGGTCTGAACCGGATGGAACCAGTTATAACCAGATGGAACCGGTTTGAACCGGTTTAAACCGGATCAAAAATGTCCAATAATGATTTAGCATACAACATCGGCATGGAATAAACCGGTTTGAAGCGGATCTGAACCAGTATCAACTCCTCTGGACTGGTCTGAACCGGATGGAGCCAGTTAGAACCGGATGGAACCGGTTGGAACCGGTTTAAACCGGATAAAACCTGTCCAATAATGACTGAAGAAACAAAAGCGGCATGGAATAAACCGGTTTGAACCGGTCATGAACCAGTATCAACTCCTCTGGACTGGTCTGAACCGGATGTAACCAGTTAGAAACGGATGGAACCGGTTTGAACCGGTTTAAACCGGATAAAACATGTCCAATTATGACTAAACATACAACATGGGCATGGAATAAACCGATTTGAACCGGTTATGAACCAGTATGATCTCCACTGGACTGGTCTGAACCGGATGGAACCTGTCAGATCCGGATGGAACCGGTTTGAACCGGTTTGAACCGGATAAAACCTGTCCAATAATGAATTAACATACAAAATCGGCATGGAATAAACCGGTTTGAACCGGTTATGAACCAGAATCATCTTTCTCTGGACTTTTCTGATCCGGATGGAACCAGTTAGATCCTGATGGAATCGGTTTGAACCGGTTTAAAACGGATAAAATCTGTCCAATAGTGAATTAACATACAAAATCGGCATGGACTAAACCGTTTTGAAGCGGTTCTGAACCAGTATCAACTCCTCTGGACTGGTCTCAACCGGATGGAACTTGGTAGAAACGGATGGAACCGGTTTGAACCGGTTAAAACCGGATAAAACCTGTCCAATAATGAAATAACATAGATAATCGTCATGGAATTAACAGGTTTGAACCGGTATTGAACCAGAATCATCTCCTCTGGACTGGTCTGAACGGGATGGAACCAGTTATAACCGGATGGAACCGGTCTGAACCGGTTTGAACCGGTTTAAACCGAATAAAATCTGTCAAATAATGAATCAACATACAAAATTGGCATGTAATAAACTGGTTTGAACCGGTTATGAACCAGAATTATCTTCTCTGGACTGGTTTGAACCGGATGGAACCAGTCAGAATCGGATGGAACCGGTTTGACCCGGTTTGAACCGGATAAAACCTGTCCAATAATCGATGAACATACAAAATCAGCATGGAATAAACCGGTTTGAACCGGTCATGAACCAGTATCAACTCCTCTGGACTGGTCTGAAACGGACGGACCCAGTTAGAACCGGTTGGAACCGGTTTGAACCGGTTTGAACCGGATAAAACCTGTCCAATAATGAATTATCATACAAAATCGGCATGGAATAAACCGGGTTGAACCGGTTATGAACCAGTATGAACTCCTCTGGACTGGTCTGAACCGGATGGAACGAGCTAGAAACGGATGGAACCGGTTTGAACCGGTTTAAACCGGATAAAACCTGTCCAATAATGACTTAACATACAACATCGGCAAGTTATAAACCGGTTTCAACCGGTGATGAACCAGTTTCAACTCCTCTGGACTGGTCTGAGCCGGATGGAACCAGTTAGAACGGGATGGAACCGGTTTAAGGCGGTTTCAATCGGAAAAAACCTGTACAATAATCGATGAAAATAAAAAATCAGCATGGACTAAATCGGTTTGAACCGGTTATGAACCAATATCAACTCCTCAGACTGGACTGAACGGGACGGAACCAGTTAGAACCGGATGGAATCGGTTTGGACCGGTCTAAACCGGATGAAACCTGTCCAATAGTGAATTAACATACAAAATCGGCATGGAAATCACCGGTTCGAGCCGGTATTGAACCAGAATAATCTCCTCTGGACTGGTCTGAACCGGATGGAACCAGTTAGAACCGGATGGAACGGGTTTGAACCGGTTTAAACCGGATAAAACCTGTCCAGTAATGATTGAACATTCAACATCGGCATGGAATAAACCGGTTTGAAGCTTTTCTGAATCAGTATGAATTCCTCTGGACTGGTGTCAACCGGATGGAACCAGCTAGAAACGGATGGAACCCGTTTGAACCGGTTCAAACCGGATAAAACCTGTCCAATAATGAATGAACATGCAAAATCGGCATGGAATAAACCGGTTTGAACCGGTTATGAAACAGTATGATCTCCACTGGATTGGTTTGAACCGGATGGAACCAGTCAGAACCGGATGGAACCGGTTTGACCCGGTTTAAACCGGATGAAACCTGTCCAATAATCGATGAACATACAAAATCAGCATGGAATAAACCGGGTTCAACCGGTCATGAACCAGTATCAACTCCTCTGGACTTGTTTGAACCGGATGGAAGCAGTTAGAAACGGTTGGAACCGGTGTGAACCGGTCTAAACCGGATCAAACCTATCTAATAATGAATTATCATACAAAATCCGCATGGAATAAACCGGTTTGAAGCGGTTCTAAACCAGTATCAACTCCTCTGGACTGGTCTGAACCGGATGGAACCAGTTATAACCGGATGGAACCTTTTTGAACCGGTTTAAACCGGATAAAACCTGTACAATAATGACTGAACATACAACATCGGCATGGAATAAACCGGTTTCAACCGGTCATGAACCAATATCAACTCCTCTGACCGGAGTGAACGGGACGGAAGCAGTTAGAACCGGATGGAATCGGTTTGGACCGGTTTAAACCGGATAAAACCTGTCCAATAGTGAATTAACATACAAAATCGGCATGAAATAAACCGGTTTGAACCGGGCATGAACCAGTATCAACTCCTCTGGACTGGTCTTAACCGGGTGGAACCCGTTACAACTGGTTGGAACCGGTTTGAACCGGTTTAAACCGGATAAAACCTGTCCAATAATGAATTAACATACAAAATCTGCATGGAATAAACCGGTTTGAACCGGATCTGAACCAGTATCAACTCCTCTGGACTGGTCTGAACCGGATGGAACCAGTTAGAACCGGATCGAACCGGTTGGAACCGGTTTAAAACGGTAAAAACCTGTCCAATAATGACTGAACATACAAAAGCGGCATGGAATAAACCGGTTTGAACCGGTCATGAACCAGTATCAATTCCTCTGGACTGGTCTGAACGGGATGGAACCAGTTAGAACCGGATGGAACCGGTTTGAACCGGTTTAAACCGGATAAAACCTGTCCAATAATGAATTATCATACAAAATCGGCATGGAATAAACCGGTTTGAACCGGTTATGAACCAGTATGATCTCCACTGGACTGGTCTGAACCGGATGGAACCTGTCAGATCCGGATGCAACCGGTTTGAACCGGATAAAACCTGTCCAATAATGAATCAACATACAAAATCGGCATGGAATAAACCGGTTTGAACCGGTTATGAACCAGAATCGTCTTCTCTGGACTTTTCTGATCCGGATGGAACCAGTTAGATCCGGATGGAATCGGTTTGAACCGGTTTAAAAGGGATAAAATCTGTCCAATAGTGAATTAACATTCAAAATCGGCATGGACTAAACCGTTTTGAAGCGGTTCTGAACCAGTATCAACTCCTCTGGACTGGTCTCAACCGGATGGAACCTGGTAGAAACGGATGGAACCGGTTTGAACCGGTTTAAACCGGATAAAACCTGTCCAATAATGAACTAACATAGAAAATCGGCATGGAATCAACAGGTTTGAACCGGTATTGAACCAGAATCATCTCCTCTGCACTGGTCTGAACCGGATGGAACCAGTTATAACCGGATGGAAGCGGTTTGAACCGGTTTGAACCGGTTTAAACCGAATAAAATCTGTCAAATAATGAATCAACATACAAAATCGGCATTCAATAAACCGGTTTGAACCGGTTATGAACCAGATTTATCTTCTCTGGACTGGTTTGAACCGGATGGAACCAGTCATAATCGGGTGGAACCGGTTTGACCCGGTTTGAACCGGATAAAACCTGTCCAATAATCGATGAACATACAAAATCAGCATGGAATAAACCGGTTTGAACCGGTCATGAACCAGTATCAACTCCTCTGGACTGGTTTGAACCGGATGGAACCAGTTAGAACCGGTTGGAACCGGTTTGAACCGGTTTAAACCGGATAAAACCTGTCCAATAATGAATTATTATACAAAATCGGCATGGAATAAACCGGTTTGAACCGGTTCTGAACCAGTATGAACTCCTCTGGACTGGTCTGAACCGGATGGAACCACCTAGAAACAGATGGAACCGGTTTGAACCGGTTTAAACCGGAAAAAACCTGTCCAATAATGACTAAACATACAACATCGGCATGTAATAAACCGGTTTCAACCGGTGATGAACCAGTTTCAACTCCTCTGGACTGGTCTGAGCCGGATGGAACCAGTTAGAACGGGATGGAACCGGTTTGAACCGGTTTGAATCAAAAAAAACCTGTACAATAATCGATGAACATACAAAATCAGCATGGACTAAATCGGTTTGAACCGGTTATGAACCAATATCAACTCCTCAGACTGGACTGAACTGGACGGAACCAGTTAGAACCGGATGGAATCGGTTTGGACCGGTCTAAACCGGATAAAACCTGTCCAATAATGGATTAACATACAAAATCGGCATGGAAATAACCGGTTCGAGCCGGTATTGAACCAGAATAATCTCCTCTGGACTGGTCTGAACCGGATGGAACCAGTCATAAGAGCATGGAACCGGTTTGAAGCGGTTTAAACCGATGAAAATCTGTCCAATAATGAACTAAGATACAAATTCGGCATGGAATAAACCGGTTTGAAGCGGTTCTGAACCAGTAGCAACTCCTCTGGACTGGTCTGAACCGGATTGAACCAGTTAGAACCGGATGGAACCGGTTTGAACCGGTTTAAACCGGATAAAACCTGTCCAGTAATGATTGAACATTGAACATCGGCATGGAAGAAACCGGTTTGAAGCGGTTCTGAATCAGTATGAATTCCTCTGGACTGGTCTCAACCGGATGGAACCAGCTAGAAACGGATGGAACCCGTTTGAACCGGTTCAAACCGGACAAAAACCTGTCGAATAATGAATGAACATGCAAAATCGGCATGGAATAAACCGGTTTGAACCGGTTATGAACCAGTGTGGTCTCCACTGGACTGGTTTGAACCGGATGGAACCAGTCAGAACCGGATGGAACCGGTTTGACCCGGTTTAAACCGGATAAAACCTGTCCAATAATCGAGGAACATACAAAATCAGCATGGAAGAAACCGGTTTCAACCGGTCATGAACCAGTATCAACTCCTCTGGACTTGTCTGATCCGGATGGAAGCAGTTAGAAACGGTTGGAACCGGTATGAACCGGTTTAAACCGGATAAAACCTATCCAATAATGAATTATCATACAAAATCGGCATGGAATAAACCGGTTTGAAGCGGTTCTGAACCAGTATCAACTCCTCTGGACTGGTCTGAACCGGATGGAACCAGTTATAACCGGATGGAACCTTTTTGAACCGGTTTAAACCGGATAAAACCTGTCCAATAATGACTGAACATACAACATCGGCATGGAATAAACCGGTTTCAACCGGTCATGAACCAGTATCAACTCCTCTGGTCTGGTCTGAACCGGATGGAACCAGTCAGAACCGGATGGAACCGGTTTCAACCGGTTTAAACCGGATGAAACCTGTCCAATAATCGATGAACATTCAAAATCTGCATGGAATAAAACGGTTTGAACCGGTTATGAACCAATATCAACTACTCTGACCGGACTGAACGGGACGGAAGCAGTTAGAACCGGATGGAATCGGTTTGGACCGGTTTAAACCGGATAAAACCTGTCCAATAGTGAATTAACATACAAAATCGGCATGGAATAAACCGGTTTGAACCGGTTATGAACCAGTGTGATCTCAACTGGACTGGTCTGAACCGGATGGAACCTGTCAGATCCGGATGCAACCGGTTTGAACCGGTTTAAACCGGGTAAAACCTGTCCAATAGTGAATTAACATACAAAAACGGCATGGAAAGAACCGGTTCGAGCCGGTATTGAACCAGAATAATGTCTTCTGGACTGGTCTGAACCGGATGGAACCAGTTATAACCGCATGGAACCGGTTTGAACCGGTTTGAACCGGTTTAAACCGATGAAAATCTGTCCAATAATGAACTAACATACAAATTCGGCATGGAATAAACCGGCTTGAAGCGGTTCTGAACCAGTAGCAACTCCTCTGGACTGGTCTGAACCGGATGGAACCAATTAGAACCGGATGGAGCCGGTTTGAACCGGTTTAAACCGGATAAAACCTGTCCAGTAATGATTGAACATTCAACATCGGCATGGAATAAACCGGTTTGAAGCGGTTCTGAATCAGTATGAATTCCTCTGGACTGGTCTGAACCGGATGGAACGAGCTAGAAACGGATGGAACCCGTTTGAACCGGTTCGAACCGGATAAAACCTGTCCAATAATGAATTAACATGCAAAATCGGCATGGAATAAACCGGTTTGAACCGGTTATTTACCAGGATGATCTCCGCTGGACTGGTTTGAACCGGATGGAACCAGTCAGAACCGGATGGAACCGGTTTGACCCGGTTTAAACCGGATCAAACCTGTCCAATAATCGATGAACATACAACATCGGCATGGAATAAACCGGTTTCAACCGGTCATGAAACAGTATCAACTCCTCTGGTCTGGTCTGAACCGGATGGAACCAGTCAGAACCGGATGGATCCGGTTTCAACCGGTTTAAACCGGATAAAACCTGTCCAATAATCGATGAACATTCAAAATCAGCATGGAATAAACCGGTTTGAACCGGTTATGAACCAATATCAACTACTCTGACTGAACTGAACGGGACGGAAGCTGTTAGAACCGGATGGAATCGGTTTGGACCGGTTTGAACCGGATAAAACCTGTCCAATAGTGAATTAACATACAAAATCAGCATGGATTAAACCGGTTTGAAACGGTCATGAACCAATACCAACTCCTCTGACTGGACTGAACCGGATGGAACAAGTTAGATCCGGATGGAACCGGTTTGCACCGGTTTAAACCGGATAAAAAGTGTCCAATAGTGAATTAACATATAAAATCGGCATGGAATAAACCGGTTTGAAGCGGTTCTGAACCAGTATCAATTCCTCTGGACTGGTCTGAACCGGATGGAACCAGCTAGAAACGGATGGAACCGGTTTGAACCGGCTTAAACCGGATAAAACCTGTCCAATAATGATTGAACATACAACATCGGCATGGAATAAACCGGTTTGAACCTGTTTTGAACCAGTATCAACTCCTCTGGACTGGTCTGAACCGGATGGAACCAGTTAGAACCGGATGGAACTGGTTTGAACCGGTTTAAACCGGATAAAACCTGTCCAATAATGACTGAACATACAAAATCGGCATGGAATGAACCGGTTTGAACCGGTCGTGAACCAGTATCAACTCCTCTGGACGGGTCTGAACCGGTTGGAACCAGTTAGAACCGGTTGGAACCGGTTTGAACCGGATTAAACCGGATAAAACCTATCCAATAGTGAATTAACATACAAAATCGGCATGGGATAAACCGGTTTGAAGCGGTTCTGAACCAGTATGAATTACTCTGGACTGGTCTCAACCGGTTGGAACCTGGTAGAAACGGATGGAACCGGGTTGAACCGGTTCAAACCGGATAAACCTGTCCAATAATGAATTAACATACAAAATCGGCATGGAATAAACCGGTTTGAACCGGTTATGAACCAGTATGATCTCCACTGGACTGGATTGAACCGGATGTAACCAGTCAGAACCGGATGGAACCGGTTTGATCCATTTTAAACCGGATACTACCTGTCCAATAATCGATGAAAATTCAAAATCAGCATGGAATAAACCGGTTTGAAGCGGTTCTGAACCAGTATCAACTCCTCTGGACTGATCTCAACCGGATGGAACCAGCTAGAAACGGATGGAACCGGTTTGAACCGGTTTAAATCGGTTAAAACCTGTCCAATTATGAACTAATATAAAAAATCGGCATGGAATTAACCGGTTTGAACCGATATTGAACCAGAATAATCTCCTCTGGACCGGTCTGAACCGGATGGAACCAGTTATAACCGGATGGAACCGGTTTGAACCGGTTTGAACCTGTTTAAACGGGGTAAAATCTGTCCAAGAATGAATTAACATACAAAATCGACATGGAATAAACCGGTTTGAGGCGGTTCTGAACCAGATGAAACTCCTCTGGACTGGTCTGAACCGGATATAACTAGTTAGAACCGGATGGAACCGGTTTGAACAGGTTTAAACCGGATAAAACCTGTCCAATAATGATTGAACATACAAAATCGGCATGGAATAAACCGGTTTGAACCGGTTATGAACCAGTTTCAACTCCTCTGGATTGGTCTGAACCGGATGGAACCAGTTAGAACCGGGTGGAACCGGTTTCAACCGGTTCAAACCGGATAATACCTGTCCAATAATGAATTAACATAGAAAATCGCCATGGAATAAACCGGTTTGAAGCGGTTCTGAACCAGTATCAACTCCTCTGGACTTGTTTGAACTGGATGGAACCAGTTAGAATCGGATGGAACCGGTTTGAACCTGTTTAAACCGGCTAAAACCTGTCCAATAATGGATCAACATACAACATCGGCATGGTATAAACCGGTTTGAAGCGGTTCAGAACCAGCAGCTACTCCTCTGGACTGGTTTGAACCGGATGGAACCAGTTAGAACCGGATGGAACCGGTTTGAACCGGTTTAAACCGGATAAAACCTGTCCAATAATGATTGAACATAGAACATCGGCATAAAATAAACCGGTTGGAAGCGGTTCAGAACCAGCAGCTACTCCTCTGGACTGGTCTGAGCCGGATGGAACCAGTTAGAACGGGATGGAACCGGTTTGAACCGGTTTGAATCGGAAAAAACCTGTACAATAATCGATGAACATACAAAATCAGCATGGACTAAATCTTTTTGAACCGGTTATGAACCAATATCAACTCCTCAGACTGGACTGAACTGGACGGAACCAGTTAGAACCGGATGGAATCGGTTTGGACCGGTCTAAACC
>JAECUM010024588.1:0-44140 GCA_016617855.1 Megalonaias nervosa
GCTATTGCGGGACTTTTTTTTATCGTGACGAAAAGCCGACCGTAATGTGTGAATGCACCCTTCCAATGTGTGGACAATTGTCAATAAGACACGTTCCACGCCTGCACATCGTATGCGCAAAACAGTCATCTTTTCATAGACGACGGTTCAGCCAGGACAGTAGTAGGAAGGCATAGGACAATAGTGAGGAGTAAAGCGTTTGAATTTAAAAACAGTTTTACCCCACGAAGAAACGAAATAGTTCCAAAAGTGATATCGCCACAATAGCGATAAAATTTTTATCTCCGCTATGGTGATATTATTTTTTCCCCTACCGATAGATTTAAATATCTCATTACGAAATATGAATTGAAATATATTGCTTACGATATGATGGTGTCATGACCATAATGGGCACATAAACCTGAAACTTGAATGGAAATTTTGCAGAAATTCAACAGAAAATTCGTGCTATACGGCTAGTTGCCAACGCTACATAAATTTATGTTCGTCGTTTCTCTACGTTAGGATACTGAACAGAAATATCGTAGGAACTTAAGACTATTACCATGGCTGGAGATGTCACCATCTTTTATACTGCCACAAACTGGACAACACTGTCCCTCTGTGTAGATGGGATCTGGACACAGCGGTATGGCACAATCCACAACTTCGCACGGAACAGTAGACAGCAAAGGATCACCTATTGTATACAATATTTAATAGTCAGCTTATAGGAATAATAACTGTTGGTGTTTAGTAATAATGAAAATGAACCTCATCTTAAGTGCTAACCATGAACTGTTCAAATTAAAAATGTAGCTGTCTTGGTATATGAAGCCACTTACTAACCAGGCTACCGCGATACTTAGAATTTGTCTCCCCTCCTGTCATAGAAATATAGCTTACTCCAATATATCATCTTACTCAAATCACATGAACGAATCTCCTCTCTGAATGGGAACTAGCCTAAACGTTCATCGTTATTCACGATTAAAGCCTTCTGAAACAGGACAGGTCAAAAATCCCATCTAGCGACAGACGAGTTTGCCTGATATGTTTACCTTTTGAGTTACAACAGACTCAGAAGACAACTTGGAAACAAATTAAGCTATTAGAAATTGTGTTTTTTTATTAGTATTTTTTCGATTTCTTTTACTTCATGAATCTAAATATAATTGTTAACTGGATTCACACCACAATTACCCCCACCCCATTAAAGTTGGCAAAAATGAGGAAGACATTATGAAGCAATTGCTTGTTCTCTATTAAAAATAGAAGGATGTAAACTGTCCATTTTCTGGATCATGCAAAAGCTTTTTTGCTTACTTCATTTGCGTCATTTTGCTTACTTTAGCAGTAAACAAAGCCATAAAGTCAACCTATGATGAAACCAACACGAGTTGTTGAACTACGGTGGATTAATGTGAAGCGAAATGAGATTGAGGTCAATGTTGTTTTAAAGGTGGCATACTATTGTATGCTTATACATAAATCTAAAGAAAAAATAATAATTGAGTTTTATTGACTCTATTGAAGTTATTATGGGGGGGAGGGGTAAAGTCTTTCTGACCTCTCATTTTGGGACAAGTATATGTGATGCAGAGTTGAAAATTCACCGTTATGGTCAGAAATTTGGAAAATTTGACAGTAATATAATTTTAATACAATAATTGTTTACATTAAAAATTTAAAATTAACTTTTTCAGTTTATATTTTATATTTATAATATAAGTTTATATTCTTCCTCTTCCTCTTTATCCTCATCTTCATCATTATCCTGCATAAGGTACAAAATGGAGGCTTTCTCGAAAAATATAGATGCTAAAATTTTGGCACACAGTGTACCAGGCACAAATTTGCGATGTTTATTCTGGACCAGAGCTATGAGGGCGAATGATTATGATATTACACAGTTTTCCTCACCATTGTATGGTAAATGGCTTACAATAAATGCACACAGATTCAGTTATATCGTCTTATTCCGAGGATAGAGACAAACAACCTGGGAGAGTGTTATTTCTCATAACTGGATTTTTCAAGATCATCTCTGCTGAGCCACATGTTGTGAATGTAGAGAGAATCGTGCTTGCTTGTAAGTAGCATAGATAATAATGTCCATGCCTACTTGGTATACAGATGGAGAAAAACAGCCACATGTTGTGAATGTAGAGAGAATCGTGCTTGCTTGTAAGTGGCATAGATAATAATGTCCATGCCTACTTGGTATACAGATGGAGAAAAACAATAAATATGGGCCACGGGTAATGTTCTCGGTGAATACTTCATAAAAAGATGTAGAAAACATAGTACATTATATTCAATTACTAACATTAATTACGGTATCACTTTTTATGCAGCATTTTAACTTAAGAAACAATTATAGAAATATTAAAATGTTAATAATTTATCTATCTTCAACAGGTAGTTTACAATAGTCCTTAAATAAATCTCCTGTCTACAGAATTGTCCATCGGTATACTGAATACGTCAATTCATCGAGAACCTGGTAAGGGTATTGGATCCGGTAATCCCTTAATATATTTTAATTTATACTTAGTTAACTGTTTATATTTCAAATGTTGAGCCCATTTCCAAATGGGAAGGCTCTTTCTGGATGGTGCACATGATGGTTAAGGACACTTCATTTTTCGCCTTATCAAAAATCTCATCAATCAGAGGAATTGGTGGGCCTGAGAGGAGTCAGTGGAGTTGCCCCCACATCGAACTGTTTGGAGTCAACAAGGATATACATGACATCATCGTTTACTATCAGGAAATGGATAGGCATAACCACGTCATCGCGGTGAGTATGGGTTCTGTGTCTATAACTTCCATTAGGAAAATGATACCGCTCGTCTTTCCTGAATGATATAAATTATATAAATGATGCTTTCCATCTAGCCTTCCTGGATGATGCCACATCCAAGAGCTGTAGCATCAGCTCTACTCTGGGTTCTCGTCGACTCCAATGAGTTTGATGAGGAGGCAGCTCATTGAAGCCACTTACCAGGCCCACTAATTCCTTTCAATTGGGTGTGGAGGAGAAATCTGGTTCTTTGATAAGGCGGAGTGCCACACATTAAGCATGACTTCATAGGGATAATAGAAAATGGGAGGATTCCAATCCGGTTTGCTTCCTTAGCCTGAAATCCGTGGGAAGACTAGTTCCTGCATAGGATCTGACGGTGTAGTTGGATGAGAGGGGAAGACATCTCAGCCAAATCACCGTACCAAGAAAGGTCCGAATGATGGCCGGTGAATAGTCAATGATCGGGTGACCGGTGATCTGTGACATCGGTTTAGAATCCTTGACGAACTGACCGGTAACCGATCACAAGACATTGACCGGCAACTGGACTGGTGACTGGTCAGTGACCGGTCAGGCAACATAAATATGTCAGAACCTTGTTCGTCGGATTCATCACTATAAAGGATGCGGTGGTGAGCATTTTGAACAAGTGAGCAGTGTGGGGGAATGTCCCAATTCCCTTCTTATGACAAAACGTTCGCCAAGATTGTCTCTTAATTGTTCTCTGAAACAAATATTTTTTGTAGTAAACCAATCTGTTCTACTACAATATGTTTTTCAATAATAATTTCCCATTCATAATACCTTAGGAGAACTACAACCTCGCAAATCCAACCCTCCATGGCTAAAACATTTTAGGTAAACAGTCAAATTATCTGCATCACATAGGTGGTAGTTGCAGTGGTCTCTCCTCGGTACGGGAATTGGCGCCAAATCTAGTGAATATTTCAGTTTCTACTAGAGCGGGAAGCACGCTCTCCAAATCGATGTAACTACATGGAGGCTGGGAAGGTGTAAGTGTATGTCTGAGAGACGGTTCTTTGTATTAATTTAATTTAAGCTATTGACACTCTTTGGCCATATAGTGGCACGGAAATGTTATGGTACTATATAATAGGTCTCCACCAACTGGAGGAGTTTCCCCATTGCGGGTCTGTGTACATATGCGGGAACAGAATACGTGATATTAGATCATCTTAAGCAGTCCCCTGAGGTATGTTTGAAACTAGATTGGGTTCGTTGTTGATCATGAGCGATCTATATATGGTGGCATGGAGAGAAATTGGGGTGGAATGATCCATTTCTCTGATTTTATCCACATCGATTCTCGAAAAACCTGGCTTTTAACTTGTAATGCACATTCTGGGTTGTTCCCTCTAATAAACGCCCATATGAAGTAGACAATTGGCCATGGAGGGACCTGGGTGAATTGTGGCACAATGGGTAGGCCGAGCCTTACGAGAATCAGTGCGCAATGTCAGGTTGGTATACGGGATGTTGATTGACTAAGGTGGCCCATGATGCGACGTAATAGGCAGGACCGGCTTCTTTATTAAACTCAAGAACTCAGATCGAGATGGCAGAGTTCGAGAGTGACCGAACAGGGCAATTGCATCCTCCATAATTGTCAATTTCCTTATGTTAGTAGCGGTCATAGGATATGTACTGTACCAAATATGTCCCTTATTGCACCGTGCAAAACAGCATCTGAGAAGTTTATTAACGAGGGCTTCTCCATTTCCATTGCTGCTATGTGCATGTAATGTTCTACAAGTCCCCACTCCACCCGACAACGAAAACAGTTGAACGCCAGATGTCTTTGTTGATTAGCATGTCGACAAATGCTGCACCTTCAAACAAGCTGCTGACGGAGAAAGAGGAGTTGAGAGAAACTCTGGCAACGAAAAGAGAAGGACGTCCTTTATCGACACTTAGAAGGCAGTCTTCTCTTGTCAGTGAGATCTAGCAAAGACGACGAAGCCTGTTGAGCATACTTCGTAGCGTCTAGGTGAACCTGGCAACGCTGACGCCTCCTACGCAATCTGAGATGAAACTGGAGCAGACTGTTTAAAGGATCGGTCCACCATGCTCGCAGAACGTCCTGGTTGAGATCTGGTCACTAAGCGGGTGTTCCCGTTGAGTGACAAAAATCTGACAACGCAGTGATGGCCTACTGGTTGTGTCAAAAAAGGTTTATCATGATGCGGCGGTGAGGGACGAGTCAGAGTTGTTGCTGACCGTGATAGCTTGGAACCCTTCGCGGTTGATGAATCGTGTGGAGTGCAATACCCACGGAGATGTCATTTATTCTCCGCCGTGACGTTAGCATGCAAACCGGTGACGTCTTCATCCCTCAAGTTGCGCTTCTGCGCCTTCCACTTTAGTAAACCGCGCCCCCCCCCCCCTCCGTACTACAGCACATTGACTATCTGTCCATAAGATGCACGTCGGACACGAGTTCGTGAATACGGTGAATATTGATGGTGTATGGTCACTATAGCAACACGATAGAGCGAGCTATCAGAGTTCAAGGTGTAGTATCATTAAACAACAGATTTGAATGATTGTGAGTTTACTTGCAATTTTTTGGTTGCTATTTTGCTTTTTTTGTATTTTCATTCAGATGTGAAATGTGTGTGTGTGTTGGCAGGTTTTTAGTCTATTTCAGGATCAGACACTACACACAACTTTCGATTGTCAATTAAGGTTTGCAGTCAACACTAATCAATGCCTGATTTCTCCTTTGTTTCCACCCATGATTATGATTGTCGAGAAAGATAGCTACTTAAACAAGTGTTGACTATATGCAATCAAGAGCCGTTCTTAAAAAATGTGCACCATTTATTGTCGAGTGTAACACTGAATATCCAATAGCAACAGGTCATGCAAGTGCGCATGATTAATGTGTAAAACTAATTATAAAATATTAACACTAGAAGCCTGCGACTTGCTATTTGGGATTCTTTTGAAAGCATTCTTGATAGCGCCTTCATTGAATACATAAACGTATACTAGAGGCTCAACAGAGCTTACAATTTAAAAATCTATACATCTCGATGAAAAGGGAGAGACGTTACTAGTGAGAGGAAAAGAGTGAGGTCAACGAAAGGAAAAGATAGAATAGGCCTAAATATGGACATACAGGTCCGAAGAATATGCATACGAGCCGATCTGTTTCCTAAATGGAAAAATAAAATAGTTCCAAAAGTGTATCTCCATTGTGGTGATTTCATTTTTCTACTACTGATATATTTCAATTTCTCATTATGAAATATATAATAAAATGTATTAATTATGCTATACTCGTTTGAAGCAAATTGTCCAGATTATATGGTGTCACGAACAAAACGGCATATAAACCTTAGCTTGAATGATATATTGAAGAAATTCCAACCGAAAACGTCATGTTTACGGTTAGTTTCAATTTAATGTACACGAGAAAAGATTGATAGAAGATATCACCATCTACTTTCATCTTGGACCTGGCTTTTTAGTATCATCTAAAACCAAAACAACATTTATTTTCGTGGTATCTCTACGTTCGGATATACAGTAGGAAAGTCGTGGTTATTTAAGATTACCAAGGTTGGAGCTTCCACTGCTACAAACTGGACAACACTGGCCTTCTATGTGGATTGGTTCTAGACACAGTGGCATGGAACAATCCACATACTTGCACCAATCAGTAGGCGGCAGGAGATCACTGTAACAAAATGGACAACATAGACCTTCTATGTAGATGGGATCTGAACACTCTGGCATACCGCATTTCACAACCAGGCACGGATCAGTTGCCGGCTTAGGAGTACCTGTTGTACAAAACATTTTACAGACAGCTTATAGGAAGAAGAAAATGCTGTTGGCGTTTTGTAATAATCTAAATGAACCTCATCGTTAGTGCTAACGATGAACTGTTCGCATTAGAAATGTAATTGTTTAGGTATACGAGACCACTTAATAACCAGCCTGGCTGGTTCGGACCTTTAGGTCTAGTGGTATGTGCGACCGACTGTGAGACAGCCGGTTCGAGTTCGATTCTTGACGGCCAAATTTGAATGTCTCTCCTCCTGTTAAAGAAATATTGATTAGCTAATACATTGATTTACTTAATAATAGCAAAGCGTCCCCTATATGAATGGAACTCGCCTAAAAGTTAATCCATCAAACGATGTCTCAGTAATAACTTACCTTTAATGTTCATTGTTTCAGAACATTCATAAACGACTATAGCCTTACAAGTGTTGTAAAATTCAATAAATAACTTATTTCCCTAGAATATAAGGTCAACATTAAAAAACGAAATTAAGGTATTGTGAATTAATTTCCATATTGTCCTAAAGGTTCTATCACAAGTCCAAATGTACAAAGTTCCAAAATGAATTCCAGTGGCGTTTCCGAATGAATTCCAATTTTAATTGTCCTGATGTGCCAGTAGTCTCGAATGTGCTTATATCCTAATAATCTTGATGTAGCACAATGACATAATACAAAATGTCCTTGAATACAAAATAATCCCTATAATAGTGATTTAATCGGAAAATCAGAAAGCACTTTATAATTCCAATGACTAATTTAAATAAATAAATCTTCTCCAGTAAAACTAAATACAGGAAGACTGATTTCAATTTAGATGTTAAGATAGGAATGAGTAATTCTGAAATAAACAACATTTATATTAAAACTAAGACACAACAACAGAGCCAGGATGAGGGTCTTTTTCCAATTAAAAACGTAAACAAAATGCTTCTTGTACATTTTCATTCTTAAAGTACTAGATCTTGAACTCAGACATCTGTAAACATGTTTACCTTCAATTAACAATAATCTTAATATATAATCTAAAATCAGCTATGTAATATGTTGGTTACAAAATGACAAGAACCGCTCCGTGACCTAGTGGTTGGAACGTCCGCCGCGGATGCGGGAGGTCGCGGGTTCGAACCCTGACCGAGTCATACCAAAGACTTATAAAATGGCGCTCAGTATTAGAGGTTAGTGTTAGAACTGTTCGGCCTGGTGTCAGGATAATGTGACTGGGTGAACATCATGCTATACATGTCTCCGTCATGATGTCCCAGTGCTCGTCATCATTATAAACTGCCACGCTGAAGACACTTTAGCGATATGACTGGCAAATTGTTATAGCTACGTTAGAAAAGATGCAAATCCAAATCCAAAACGACAAGACATTTGTCCGATAGGCCCTAGACTCAATTACTGACCAAGGTTTATCATACAATATAGATATAATTACACACAATCCTGGAGAGAAACCAACACGCAATACAAATTCAGTATACATAACAATACGTAAAATAGAACAAAAATAATTGCTGTCTGCCTCTGTGGCTGTCTGCCATTTTGAAGTTCCCATTCTTGCTGGGTGTGGGAAGAATGTCTTTTTACTCGTTCTGTCTGAGACAAGTACATGTGATGGAAATATGAAAATAACAGTTATTGTCAGTACTTTATAAAAACGGACAGTAATAAAATTGTAATGCTAAAAAAACCCTTTAAATTAAAATATTAAACTTAATTTTTTCTGCATTAAATTTGCAATTGCTTCGAAAAGATATTTCTTCTCTCTTGCCTATACCAACATACCACCTTTTGTCTTGTCGCTATAGTGGCCCAGGCTCTCTTTTGTCGCTATAGTGCCCGGGGTGGGGGTGGGTGGGTGGGTGGTGGTGTCTTGTAATGCTCATTCCCCTTGTCGCTATAAATCTTGTCGCCAAAGTTCCCCCGGGGTGGGGTCTGTAATGTATTTTCCCACTGTCGCTAAAGTGACCCCATTCACTAATGCTGGACATTATTCAATGAGTTTCAGAAATTTAATAATAACTCATTACCCTTTTGAGATTCTGTTTATCACAGTTTTTTTTTTATCGTAATGGAAACAGATAGAAAGAACCAGAAATAATTTCATTCAATCTGACTCAGATAGTGTACCTTTCATTGGTTGCGCGTAAAAAAATTGTCCCAGACTATTGTCGATTTATTGGGCAGTTTTATAACCAATACAATTTAAAACAAATTTTCTTTTACAAATTATTATTAAAAGAGCAACTGTCCTTCAGAATGCATGGAAGAATGCCTCAGAGAACATTGTTTCTCAACACAGAATGTGTATGGAAGTACCGTGTGATGTCGCATTGTTTGATTCACAGAGATTAGACAATCATTTTAACAATGTTGACACCCACGGTACGTCAGTTTCAGTACTTAAAGTTGTTGGATATTCATGTGAAAGGATTACTACTGGATGAAGAAATTCCATATTTACTGTTATGTATTTGTGACCGGATATTTGCATTAGTTAATTTGGAACAGGAGACGGTGGGAATTGCATCATATAAGAGACATTAGATCGTTTGTTCTATTTTACCGCGTAAAAATACTGTGGTTTGAAAGCCTAGCGTTCTGTCAGTTGAGAGACCAGTTTATGTTTACATTCTTCTATGAACCGAGGTCAGTGTATTTGCTTCTAAAAGTAAACCATTCTTTTATATAGGGCGAATTCCTTGTTACACGATTACCTCCCACCCCTCCCCTCATGCACGCTGTCAATGGACCAATACTCTTAATTTTATTTGTCGTTGTTGTTAATATTTGGAGTTTAACACCATTTTTTCAGCGACAGATAATACATGGTATAACAAGTCCCCGTGAGGTAAAATTCACCATATCCAGAAAGACTTGATCTTTCTCAATTTCCTTTGGGCAGTCGATTCGAAATATGGCAGCCAAAATATTCGTAGTATTAGCAACAAGATAAAGTTCCATAAAGCGGGGTAAAAAAAATTTTCCCACGATCGCTGACAATCAGTATAGAGAATACTATGCAAGAATTTTTAAAACAATGTGAAAAGAAAACAGTCTAATCTTCCTAACTGTGCCTTGTGCAAGGTCATTCACAATATATGCCCTAACCAGACACAATCATCAATTTATTTCAGTTGCTTCAAACAACAACAAAAGAAAGATAGCTCGCTAAGAAAATCGTAATATGAAATAATAATAATAATAATAATAATAATAATAATAATAATAATTATTATTATTATTATTACTAGCAGTAGTAGTAGTAGCAGTAGTAGTATTCTACCTTATCTTAATAACAACCGTGGTGATATCTGATGGGCAAAGCCCTTTATGCCAATAACCTAGACACTATATAACCTTTCATGGATTCTTGAGATGTTAATCAAAAGAAGGAAGCATTGTTAATTCAACATGATGCAAATCATTCTTATTGTTGTTGTTGTTACTATTATTATTATTATTATTATTATTGCCAGTAGTAAGTGTTAGTAGTAGTAGTGATTTCAAACAATTTCCCCCAAAATACATAGCCATTAACTTACCAGTTAATTCCAACGTGTAACCTACATGCTTATTTCAGACGTATGCTAAATATACTCTGCGAAATAATACTCAGCTATGGTAACAATAGTTAAGCGAATTGGAACGTTTTCAATTATTCTTCTATCTTTTGCAATTTCCATGTCCAACAGTACTGGGCAAATATTAAGAAAACAAATAATGCTAACATTTTTACCATTTTTACCATGAATAGCAACGCTTAAACATTTCCAGGATCCTGCAGTAGAAGGTATGTATTTGGGGGATACTTGTTTCTTCCATACAGTTAAATTACCTACGTGTTTCTTCCTTGCAGTTCTATGACCGAATGAGATTATTTAGATGTGTGTGTGTGTGCAAATACATGCATACATGGTTCATTATGAAAGCATGAACTAATACATTATTCGCATCCTTGCTCTCTAATACTGCATGGTTAAGGTAGAAAAAGCAAACAAACAAAGTCACAGACATGTCACTGTAACTGCCATCTTTGTACGTTACAGACTTGTCACTGTAA
This sequence comes from Megalonaias nervosa, assembly GCA_016617855.1. Lineage (NCBI taxonomy): Eukaryota > Metazoa > Mollusca > Bivalvia > Unionida > Unionidae > Megalonaias > Megalonaias nervosa. Next base: position 10,674 of record JAECUM010024588.1, read on the forward strand.
CTGCCATCTTTGTACATTACACTTTCAATCCCTTTCTCCAGATCATGAAAAACTTTGAAAAATTTAAGCACGACATATTAAGATGTCATACGGATATATATGCGATCAGAGTGAATGAAGACGAACGGACAGACCGTTTGTATTTCACTGTCAAACGCTACTATATGGGGACAATAAATGGTGAATATGATGTTTAGGACCTGGTATAATTAAATTTATACTTTGAGACATCTTTGAACAAAACATTTCAGGTAGTTAGCATTTCCGACGGTATTTTATATATTTGGCACAAAGTTATTTTTCTGCCGTTGGAATGAAAAATGCATCACGTACACATTCTTGATCTACACACGAGGCACTATAAAATATAGCCTTTATTGGCCATGCTTATGTCACCTAGGACTTGTTGAAGTTATTGAGGGAAAATTAACTTTGTAAAGTTGAACTTTATGCCTTTTAGTACCGCTCCTGTGGCCAGAGCGTCCGCCTCTTGTGCGGGAGGTCGAGGCTTCGAATCCCGGACGAGTCATACCAAACACTTGTAAAAATGGTACCAGCAGCTGCCTCGTTTGGTGCTCAGCATTAAGAGGTTAGTGTTAGAACTCATCGGCCTGGCGTCAGGATAATGTGACTGGGTGGGACACGTCTGCAGTACGATGTTCAAGTGCTAGACATCACTATAAACTGCCAAACTGCCGGCATCGTGGCCATATGATTCAAATTGTTAAAGAAACATTAGAAATCCAAAACGCACACACGTGCATTTTAGACGATTATGAAGGATATCCATGTCATGGAGAAATTAGGATTGAAATGATCAGGATATTTCCCTTACTTGAAACGGAAGACACTACAGGTAAAGAGGGAAGATTGCAAATTTACCATTTATTGAACGTTTCGGAGGTGATTAAAAAAAAAACAGTTGATTTGTGTCAGTGCATATAACATTGACCCCAATAAAGTGTTTACTTCAAGGACTTGTCAAACTCTTTATATCTAGAAATTTTTCATATTACGATGTGTTAAAGATTTGTCCGTAGTAAAGTGAAACGTGTAAATTATTACTGAGGTAGTTTTGCCATTTTGGGTATCTTTCCTTGTTATATAATCTCTTTCATCGCATTTAAGATAGCATGTTTTCACCGGGTGGAGTGTGTGTGTGTGTGTGTGTGTGTGTGTGTGTGTGTGTATATATATATATATATATATATATATATATATATATATATATATATATATAATAGTTTAGGATAATATGCCTCAGTAGTGTCGATAATATCAGCTTTGGAAAATGGTTTTGTGGGGGGTTTTTTCGAGAGGGGGACCAATTTTAGTTTTTAAATGCTTCAATTTCGCTATTGTCCTTTTTTTAAAAAAATCCTGACGAAAACCCAATCGTAATGTGTGAATACATCCTTCCAATGAGTGGATAATTGTCAATAAGACACGTTCCACGCCTGCACATCGTATGCCAATGCGCAAAACAATCATCATTTGATAGACGATGGTTACGCCAGGACAGTAGTAGGAAGGCATAGGACAATAGTTAGGATTAAAGCGTTTCAGAATTAAAAACAGTTTTACTCCGCGAAGAAACAAAGTAGTTCCAAAGCAAAATCACCACAACAGCGATAAAATGTTTATCTCCACTATGGTGATATTATTTTTTCTGCTACTGATAGATTTCAAGATCTCATTACGAAATATACAATGAAATGTATTGCTTACGATATGCTGTGCTTATCCGAAGTTAATTGTCCTGATAAAACTTGAATTGAAATTTTGCAGAAAATTCAACAGAAAATTCGTGCTATACGGCTAGTTGTTAACACTACAGAAATTTATGTTCGTCGTTTCTCTAGGTCAGGATACTGAGCAGAATAAATAATAGGGATGGAGATGTCACCATCTTTTTCACTGCCACAAACTGGACAACACTGTCCCTCTGGACACAGTGGCATGGCACAATCCACACCTTCGCACGGAACAGTAGACTGCAAAGGATCAGCTATTGTATACAATATTTAACAGTCAGCTTATAGGAATAATAACTGTTGGTGTTTTGTAATAATGCAAATGAACCTCATCGTCTGTGCTAACCATAAACTGTTCAAATTAAAAATGTAGCTGTCTTGGTATATGAAGCCACTTACTAACCAGGCTACCGCGATACTTAGAATTTGTCTCTTCTCCTGTCATAGAAATATACCTTACTCCAATATATTAACTTACTTAAATCACATCAACGAGTCTCCTCTCTGAATGGGAACTAGCCTAAACGTTCATGGTTATTCACGATTAAAGCCTCCTGAAACAAGACGCGTCAAAAATCCCATCTAGCGACTGACATGTGTGCCAGATATGTTTACCTTTTGAATTACAACAGACTCAGAAGACAACTTAGAAAAAAATCAAGCTATTAGAACTTGGGTTCCTTTATTAGTATTTTATCGATTACTTTTACTTCATGAATCTCAATATAATTTACATGTTTAGATGGGATCTTGGTTACAATAATTATAAACTAAAAGATGAGAAAATTGACTAAACCATTTGGAGCATGTCTGTGAAAGTAAAATTCATGACCAATGGTATACAACCTTCAATTTGTAAGGTCCATGAACAAAATGTGACCTCTTCGGCAGGTGATAAAATAGTCATTATCGGCAGTACAAATTATCTATTTCAGAGATACATTTAATTTAGTCTCAACCAATGTGAACAGGAATGCCTTCAGAACATTTGGGTTTCTCCCTTGCATATCGTTCGGAGTTTCGTCGCAAAACAATTAGCTCTCCAGGTACGTCAGTTTATCGAGAACTTGGTAAGGGTACTGGATCCGGCAATCCCTTAATGTATTCTGATTTATACTTAGTTAACTGTTTATATTTCAAATGTTGACACCATTTCCAAATGGGAAGGCTCTTTCTGGACGGTGCACATGATGGTTAAGGACACTTCATTTTTCGCCTTATCAAAAATCTCATCAAACAGAGGAATTGGTGGGCATGAGAGGAGTCAGTGGAGTTGCCCCACATCGAACTGGTTGGAGTCAACAGGGATATATAGGACATCATCGTTTACTATCAGGAAATGGCTGGGCATAACCACGTCATTGGGGCGAGGATGGGTTCTGTGTCTACAACTTCCGTTAGGAAAATGATATCGCTCGTCTTTCCTGAATGATATAAATGATGTTTCCAATCTAGCCTTCCTGGATGATGCCACATCCAAGAGCTGTAGCATCAGCTCTACTCTGGGTTCTCGTCGACTCCAATGAGTTTGATGAGGAGGCAGCTCATTGACGCCGCTTACCAGGCCCACTAATTCCTTTCAATTGGGTGTGGAGGAGAAATCTGGTTCTTTGATAAGGCGGAGTGCCACACATTAAGCATGACTTCATAGGGATAATAGAAAATGGGAGGATTCCAATCCAGTTTGCTTCCTTAGCCTGAAATCCGTGGGAAGACTAGTTCCTGCATAGGATCTGACGGTGTAGTTGGATGAGAGGGGAAGACGATCTCAGCCAAATGACCGTACCAAGAAAGGTCCGAATGATGACCGGTGAATAGTCAATGATCGGGTGACCGGTGATCTGTGACATCGGTTTAGAATCCTTGACGAACTGACCGGTAACCGATCACAAGACATTGACCGGCAACTGGACTGGTGACTGGTCAGTGACCGGTCAGGTGACATAAATATGTCAGAACCTTGTTCGTCGGATTCATCACTATAAAGGATGCGGTGTTTGTCATTAAGCTTGGGTGGGTTGAACACCCTACCTCGGAAATGCTGGGTGTGGTGAACTTCCTGATACGCTCGAGGGTGCGACGCGCTACCCTTGATGTGAGGCATACGTTGCATCTACCCCGCAAGAGGGTCTGAACGTGAGATCCGCTATGTTATTTCTCCCTCACGTGTGTGAGGGAGACGACGAAATCCTTGAACGTTCAGTCCCACACTCTGGAGGCGTGTCGCCTGCCTAAGAAGAGGCTGACCGTGTACTCTTCCAGTCACAGAAGTGCTTTTCTTACCTGGAGAGCTAATTGTTTTGCGACGAGACTCCGAATGATTCGAAAAGGAGAAACCCAAATGTTCTGAAGAGGAGGTGTTGCTGCCTATTCTATATTTGCGTCCGAAGAGGAGCTGCAGCGACTGTACGTGTGTACGCATGATGAAGGCGAAGGGACATTTTATATATGTGTCTGTAGAAGAGGCGGGGTGAAGTTTCCTCGTCATATTAGATGTACGTCTGGAATCGGCTACCTTCCAGATTTCAGCTGAGCAAAGACCGAGTCGTGAGCATTTTGAACAAGTGAGCAGTGTGGGGGAATGTCCCAATTCCCTTCTTATGACAAAACGTTCGCTAAGATTGTCCCTTAATTGTTCTCTGGAACAAATATTTTTTTGTAGTAAACCAATTTGTTCTACTACAATATGTTTTTCAATAGTAATTTTCCATTCATAATACCTTAGAAGAACTACTACCTCGCAAATCCAACCCTCCATGGCTAAAACATTTTAGGTAAATAGCCAAATTATCTGCATCACCTAGGTGGTAGTTGCAGTGGTCTCTCCTCGGTACGGGAATTGGCGCCAAATCTAGTGAATATTTCAGTTTCTACTAGAGCGGGAAGCACGCTCTCCAAATCGACGTAACTGCATGAAGACTGGGAAGGTGTATGTACGTTATGGTCGAGTAAGTTTGTTTGACGATGCACATTGGGACCACAGTATCATTGTAATGGCCTCATAAATAGGTGGCGTAGGACAGTGATGTCTGCTGTCGCATGGAGTAAATCCCGACGTCGAAGGAATGTCGGTCTGAGAGACGGTTCTTTGTATTAATTTAATTTAAGCTATTGACACTCTTTGGCCATATAGTGGCACGGAAATGTTATGGTACTATATAATAGGTCTCCACCAACTGGAGGAGTTTCTCCATTGCGGGTTTGTGTACATATGCGGGAACAGAATACGTGATATTAGATCATCTTAAGCAGTCCCCTGAGGTATATTTGAAACTAGATTGGGTTCGTTGTTGATCATGAGCGATCTATATATGGTAGCATGGAGAGAAATTGGGGTGGAATGATCCATTTCTCTGATTTTATCCACATCGATTCTCGAAAAACCTGGCTTTTAACTTGTAATGCACATTCTGGGTTGTTCCCTCTAATAAACGCCCATATGAAGTAGACAATTGGCCATGGAGGGACCTGGGTGAATTGTGGCACAATGGGTAGGCAGAGCCTTATGAGAACCAGTGCGCAATGTCAGGTTGGTATACGGGATGTTGGTTGACTAAGGTGGCCCATGATGCGACGTAATAGGCAGGACCGGCTTCGTTATTAAACTCATGTCCCTTATTGCACCGTGCAAAACAGCATCTGAGATGCTTATTAACGAGGGTTTTTCATTCCCATTGAAGCTATGTGCATGTAATGTTCTACAAGTCCTCCACTCCACCCGAAAATGATAACAGTTCAACGCCAGATGTCTTTGTTGATTAGCATGTCGACAAATGCTGCACCTTCAAACAAGCTGCTGACGGAGAAAGAGGAGTTGAGAGAAACTCTGGCAACGAAAAGAGAAGGACGTCCTTTATCGACACTGTCAGTCTTCTCTTGTCAGTGAGATCTAGCAAAGACGACGAAGCCTGTTGAGCATACTTTGTAGCGTCTAGGTGAACCTGGCAACGCTGACGCCTGTTACGCAATCTGATATGAAACTGGAGCAGACTGTTTAAAGGATCGGTCCACCATGCTCACAGAACGTCCTGGTTGAGATCTGGTCATTAAGCGGGTGTTCCCGTTGAGTGACAAAAATCTGACAACGCAGTGATGGCCTACTGGTTGTGTCAAAAAAGGTTTATCATGCGGCGGTGAGGGACGAGTCAGAGTTGTTGCTGACCGTGATAGCTTGGAACCCTTCGCGGTTGATGAATCGTGTGGAGTGCAATACCCACGGAGATGTCATTTATTCTCCGCCGTGACGTTAGCATGCAAACCGGTGACGTCTTCATCCCTCAAGTTGCGCTTCTGCGCCTTCCACTTTAGTAAACCGCGCCCCCCCCCCCCTCCGTACTACAGCACATTGACTATCTGTCCATAAGATGCACGTCGGACACGAGTTCGTGAATACGGTGAATATTGATGGTGTATGGTCACTATAGCAACACGATAGAGCGAGCTATCAGAGTTCAAGGTGTAGTATCATTAAACAACAGATTTGAATGATTGTGAGTTTACTTGCAATTTTTTGGTTGCTATTTTGCTTTTTTTGTATTTTCATTCAGATGTGAAATGTGTGTGTGTGTGTTGGCAGGTTTTTAGTCTATTTCAGGATCAGACACTACACACAACTTTCGATTGTCAATTAAGGTTTGCAGTCAACACTAATCAATGCCTGATTTCTCCTTTGTTTCCACCCATGATTATGATTGTCGAGAAAGATAGCTACTTAAACAAGTGTTGACTATATGCAATCAAGAGTCGTTCTTAAAAAATGTGCACCATTTATTGTCGAGTGTAACACTGAATATCCAATAGCAACAGGTCATGCAAGTGCGCATGATTAATGTGTAAAACTAATTATAAAATATTAATACTAGAAGCCTGCGACTTGCTATTTGGGATTCTTTTGAAAGCATTCTTGATAGCGCCTTCATTGAATACATAAACGTATACTAGAGGCTCAACAGAGCTTACATATTTAAAAATCTATACATCTCGATGAAAAGGGAGAGACGTTACTAGTGAGAGGAAAAGAGTGAGGTCAACGAAAGGAAAAGATAAAATAGGCCTAAATATGGACATACAGGTCCGAAGAATATGCATACGAGCCGATCTGTTTCCTAAATGGAAAAATAAAATAGTTCCAAAAGTGTATCTCCATTGTAGTGATTTCATTTTTCTACTACTGATATATTTCAATTTCTCATTATGAAATATATAATAAAATGTATTAATTATGCTATATTCGTTTGAAGCAAATTGTCCAGATTATATGGTGTCACGAACAAAACGGCATATAAACCTTAGCTTGAATGATATATTGAAGAAATTCCAACCGAAAACGTCATGTTTACGGTTAGTTTCAATTTAATGTACACGAGAAAAGATTGATAGAAGATATCACCATCTACTTTCACCTTGGACCTGGCTTTTTAGTATCATCTAATGCCAAAACAACATTTATTTTCGTGGTATCTCTACGTTCGGATATACAGTAGGAAAGTTATTTAAGAATATTACCAAGGTTGGAGCTTCCACTGCTACAAACTGGACAACACTGGCCTTCTATGTGGATTGGTTCTAGACACAGTGACGTGGAACAATCCACATACTTGCACCAATTAGTAGGCGGCAGGAGATCACTGTAACAAAATGGACAACATTGACCTTCTATGAAGATGGGATCTGAACACTCTGGCATACCGCATTCCACAACCAGGCACGGATCAGTTGCCGGCTTAGGAGTACCTGTTGTACAAAACATTTTACAGACAGCTTATAGGAAGAAGAAAATGCTGTTGGTGTTTTGTAATAATCTAAATGAACCTCATCGTTAGTGCTAACGATGAAGTGTTCGCATTAGAAATGTAATTGTTTAGGTATACGAGACCACTTAATAACCAGCCTGGCTGGTCCGGACCTTTAGGTCTAGTGGTATGTGCGACCGACTGTGAGACAGCCGGTTCGAGTTCGATTCTTGACGGCCAAATTTGAATGTCTCTCCTCCTGTTAAAGAAATATTGATTAGCTAATACATTGATTTACTTAATAATAGCAAAGCGTCCCCTATATGAATGGAACTCGCCTAAAAGTTAATCCATCAAACGATGTCTCTGTAATAACTTACCTTTAATGTTCATTATTTCTGAACATTCATAAGCGACTATAGCCTTACAAGTGTTGTAAAATTCAATAAATAACTTATTTCCCTAGAATATAAGGTCAACATTAAAAAACGAAATTAAGGTATTGTGAATTAATTTCCATATTGTCCTAAAGGTTCTATCACAAGTCCAAATGTACAAAGTTCCAAAATGAATTCCAGTGGCGTTTCCGAATGAATTCCAATTTTAATTGTCCTGATGTGCCAGTAGAATCGAATATGCTTATATTCAAATAATCTTGATGTAGCACAATGACATAATACAAAATGTCCTTGAGTACAAAATAATCCCTATAATAGTGATTTAATCGGAAAGTCAGAAAGCACTTTATAATTCCAATGAATTTAAATAAATAAATCCTCTCCAATAAAACTAAATACAACAAGACTGATTTCAATTTAGATGTTAAGATAGGAATGAGTAATTCTGAAATAAACAACATTTATATAAAAACTAAGACACAACAACAGAGCCAGGATGAGGGTCTTTTTCCAATTAAAAACGTAAACAAAATGCTTCTTGTACATTTTCATTCTTAAAGTACTAGATCTTGAACTCAGACATCTGTAAACATGTTTACCTTCAATTAACAATAATCTTAATATATAATCTAAAATCAGCTATGTAATATGTTGGTTACAAAATGACAAGAACCGCTCCGTGACCTAGTGGTTGGAGCGTCCGCCGCGGATGCGGGAGGTCGCGGGTTCGAACCCTGACCGAGTCATACCAAAGACTTATAAAATGGCGCTCAGTATTAGAGGTTAGTGTTAGAACTGTTCGGTCTGGTTTCAGGATAAAGTGACTGGGTGGAACATCATGCTATACATGTCTCCGTCATGATGTCCCAGTGCCCGTAATCATTATAAACTGCCACACTGAAGTCACCGTAGCGATATGACTGGCAAATTGTTAAAGCTACATTAGAAAAGATGAAAATCCACATCCAAAACGACAAGACATTTGTCCGATAGGCCCTAAACTCAATTACTGACCAAGGTTTATCATACAATATAGATATTATAATAACACAATCCTGGAGAGAAACCAACACGCAATACAAATTCAGTATACATAACAATACATAAAATAGAACAAAAATAATTGCTGTCTGCCTCTGTGGCTGTCTGCCATTTTGAAAGTTCCCAGTTTTGCTGGTTGTGGGAAGAATGTCTTTTTGCTCGTTCTGTCTGAGACAAGTACATGTGATGGAAATATTAAAATAACAGATATTGTCAGTACTTTATAAAAATGGACAGTAATAAAATTGTAATGCTAAAAAAACCTTTAAATTAAAATATTAAACTTAATTTTTTCTGCATTAAATTTGCAATTGCTTCGAAAAGATATTTCTTCTCTCTTGCCTATACCAACATACCAACTTTTGTCTTGTCGCTATAGTGGCCCAGGCTCTCTTTTGTCGCTATATTGCCCGGGGTGGGGGTGGGTGGGTGGGGTATCTTGTAATGCTTATTCCCCTTGTCGCTATAAATCTTGTCGCCAAAGTTCCCCCGGGGTGGGGTCTGTAATGTATTTCCCACTGTCGCTAAAGTGACCCCATTCACTAATGCTGGACATTATTCAGTGAGTTTCATAAATTTAATAATAACTCATTACCCTTTTGAGATTCTGTTTATTACAGTTTTTTATGGTACTGGCAATTGATAGAAAGAACAAGAAATAATTTCATTCATTCTGACTCAGATAGTGTACCTTTCATTGGTTGCGCGTAAAAAAAAACTGTCCCAGACTATTGTCGATTTATTGGGCAGTTTTATAACCAATAAAATTTAAAAACAGATTTTCTTTTACAAGTTATTATTAAAAGAGTAACTGTCCTTCAGAATGCATGGAAGAATGCCTCAGAGAACATTGTTTCTCAACACAGAATGTGTATGGAAGTACCGTGTGATGTCGCATTGTTTGATTCACAGAGGTTAGACAATCATTTTAACAATGTTGATACCTACGGTACGTCAGTTTCAGTACTTGAAGTTGTTGGATATTCATGTGAAAGGATTACTACTGGATGAAGAAATTCCATATTTACTGTTATGTATTTGTGACCGGATATTTGCATTAGTTAATTTGGAACAGGAGACGGTGGGAATTGCATCATATAAGAGACATTAGATCGTTTGTTCTATTTTACCGCGTAAAAATACTGTGGTTTGAAAGCCTAGCGTTCTGTCAGTTGAGAGACCCGTTTATGTTTACATTCTTCTATGAACCGAGGTCAGTGTATTTGCTCCCAAAAGTAAACCATTCTTTTATATAGGGCGAATTCCTTGTTACACGATTACCTCCCACCCCTCCCCTCATGCACGCTGTCAATGGACCAATACCCTTAATTTTATTTGTCGTTGTTGTTACTGTTTGGGGTTTAACGCCATTTTTTCAGCGACAGATAATACATGGCATAACGAGCCCCAGTGGGGTAAATTCACCATATCCAGAAAGACTTGATCTTTTTTCTCAATTTCCTTTGGGCAGTCGATTCGAAATATGGCAGCCAAAATATTCGTAGTATTAGCAACAAGATAAAGTTCCATAAAGCGGGGTAAAAAAAATTTTCCCACGATCGCTGACAATCAGTATAGAGAATACTATGCAAGAATTTTTAAAACAATGTGAAAAGAAAACAGTCTAATCTTCCTAACTGTGCCTTGTGCAAGGTCATTCACAATATATGCCCTAACCAGACACAATCATCAATTTATTTCAGTTGCTTCAAACAACAACAAAAGAAACATAGCTCGTTAAAAAAAAATCGTAATAAGAAATAATAATAATAATAATATTAATAATAATAATAATTATTATTATTATTAGTAGTAGTAGTAGTAGTAGTAGTAGTAGCAGTAGTAGTATTCTACCTTATCTTAATAACAACCGTGGTGATATCTGATGGGCAAAGCCCTTTATGCCAATAACCTAGACACTATAACCTTTCATGGATTCTTGAGATGTTAATCAAAAAAAGGAAGTATTGTTAATTCAACTTGATGCAAATCATTCTTGTTGTTGTTGTTATTGTTACTATTATTATTATTATTATTATTATTATTATTATTATTACTATTATTACCAGTAGTAATAGTGGAAGTAGTATTAGTGATTTCAAACAATTTCCCCCAAAATACATAGCCCTTAGATTACCAGTCATTTCCAACGTGTAACCTACATGCATATTTCAGATTTATGCTAAATATACTCTGCAAAATAATACTCAGCTATGGTAACATAGTTAAGCGAATTGGAACTTTTTCAATTATTCTTCTATCTTTTGCAATTTCCATGTCGAACAGTACTGGGCAAATATTAAGAGACAAATAATGCTAACATTTTTACCATTTTTACCATGAATAGCAACTCTTAAACATTTCCAGGATCCTGCTGTAGAAAGTATGTATTTGGGTGATACTTGTTTCTTCCATACAGTTATATGACCTATGTGTTTCTTCCTTGTAGTTCTATGACCGAATGAGATTATTTAGGTGTGTGTGTGTGTGTGTGTGTGCAAATACATGCATACATGGTTCATGCTGAAAGCATAAACTCTAATACATTATTCGCATCCTTGCTCGAATACTGCATGGTTAAGATAGGAAAAGCAAACAAACATAAAATCACAGACATGTTACTGTAACTGCCATCTTTGTACGTTACAGACTTGTCACTGTAACTGCCATCTTTGTACATTACACTTTCAATCCCTTTCTCCAGATCTCGAAAAACGGCTTGAGAAATTTGCACACGACGCATCAAGATGTCATACGGATATATATGCGATTAGAGTGAATGAAGACGAACGGACAGACCGTTTGTATTTCACTGTCAAACGCTAATGTATGGGGACAATAAATGGTGAATATGATGTTTAGGACCTGGTATAATTAGATTTATACTTTGAGACATCTTTGAACAAAACATTTCAGGTAGTTAGCATTTCCGACGGTATTTTATATATTTGGCACAAAGTTATTTTTCTGCCGTTGGAATGAAAAATGCATCACGTACACATTCTTGATCTACACACGAGGCACTATAAAATATAGCCTTTATTGGCCATGCTTATGTCACCTAGGACTTGTTGAAGTTATTGAGGGAAAATTAACTTTGTAAAGTTGAACTTTATGACTTTTAGTACCGCTCCGGTGGCCAGAGCGTCCGCCTCTTGTGCGGGAGGTCGAGGCTTCGAATCCCGGACGAGTCATACCAAACACTTGTAAAAATGGTACCAGCAGCTGCCTCGTTTGGTGCTCAGCATTAAGAGGTTAGTGTTAGAACTCATCGGCCTGGCGTCAGGGTAATGTGACTGGGAGGGACTTGATGCTACACGTCTGCAGAACGATGTCCAAGTGCTAGGCATCACTATAAAATGCCATACTGCCGGCATCGTGGTCATATGACTCAAACTGTTAAAGCTACGTTAGAAATCCAAAACGCACACACATGCATTTTAGACGAATATAAAGGATATCCATGTCATGGAGAAATTAGGATTGAAATGATCAGGATATTTCCCTTACTTGATACGGAAGACACTACAGGTAAGGAAGTAAGATTGCAAATTTACCATTTATTGAATGTTTCCGAGACGATTTTAAAAAAAAAACTCAATTGATTCGTGCCAGTGCATATAACATTGACCCCAATAAAGTGTTTACTTCAAGGACTTGTCAAACTCTTTATATCTAGAAATTTTTCATATTACGATGTGTTAAAGATTGGTCCGTAGTAAAGTGAAACGTGTAAATTATTACTGAGGTAGTTTTGCCATTTTGGGCATTTTTCTTTGTTATATGACCTCTTCGATCGTATTTAAGATAGCAAGTTTTCACCGGGTGGAGTGTGTGTGTATAAATATATATATAATCGTTTAGGATAATTTGCTTCAGTAGTGTCGATAATATTAGCTTTGGAAAATGGTTTTGGGGTTTGTTTGGATAGGGGGACAAATTTTAGTTTTGAAATGCTTCAACTTCGCTATTGTCCTTTTTTTAAAAATCCTGACGAAAAGCCGATCGTAATGTGTGAATACATCCTTCCGATGAATGGATAATTGTCTATAAGACACGTTCCACGCCTGCACATCGTATGCCAATGCGCAGAACATTCATCATTTCATAGACAACGGTTACGCCAGGACAGTAGTAGGAAGGCATAGGACAATAGTTAGGATTAAAGCGTCTCAAAATTAAAAACAGTTTTACCCCGCAAAGAAACAAAGTAGTTCCAAAGCAAAATCACCACAACAGCGATAAAATGTTTATCTCCACTATGGTGATATTATTTTTTCTCCTACTGATAGATTTCAATATCTCATTACGAAATATACAATGAAATGTATTGCTGACGATAGGATGTGCTTATCCGAAGTTAATTGTCCTGATAAAACTTGAATTGAAATTTTGCAGAAAATTCAACAGAAAATTCGTGCTATACGGCTAGTTGCTAACACTATATAAATTTATGTTCGTCGTTTCTCTAGGTCAGGATACTGAGGTGAAAAAATCGTAGGGATGAAGATGTCACCATCTTTTTCACTGCCACAAACTGGACAACACTGTCCCTCTGGACACAGTGGCATGGCACAATCCACACCTTCGCACGGAACAGTAGACTGCAAAGGATCAGCTATTGTATACAATATTTAATAGTCAGCTTATAGGAATAATAACTGTTGGTGTTTTGTAATAATGCAAATGAACCTCATCGTCTGTGCTAACCATGAACTGTTCAAATTAAAAATGTAGCTGTCTTGGTATATGAAGCCACTTACTAACCAGGCTACCGTGATACTTAGAATTTGTCTCTTCTCCTGTCATAGAAATATAGCTTACTCTAATATATCATCTTACTCAAATCACATCAACGAGTCTACTCTTTGAATGGGAACTAACTTAAACATTCATGGTTTATTCACGATTAAAGCCTTCTGAATCAGAAGCCGTCAAGTAATCCCATCTAGCGACTGACAAGTGTTCCAGATATGTTTACCTTTTGAGTTACAACAGACTCAGAAAACAACTTAGAAAAAAAATTAAGCTATTAGACTTGGGTTCTTTTATTAGTATTTTATCGATTTCTTTTGTTTCAAAAATCTCAATATAATCTACATGTATAGATGGGATCTCGGTAAAAATATTTATAAACTAAAAGATAAGAAAATTTTCTAAACCATTTGGTGTATGCCTGTGAAAGTACAATTCATGACTGATGGCATACTACTTGCAATTTTTAAGGTCCATGCACAAAATGTGACCTCTTTGGCAGGTGATAAAATAGTCATTATCGGCTGCACAAATTCTCTATTTCGGAGATGCAAATAATTTAGTCTCCACCAATGCGAACAGTAAAGCTTTCTACAACAGTCAAGACATTCAATAAAACTTTTAATGCGCACAATCGATTTGTTTACTTATCAGAATGGAATTCATTTTCATACGAACCATACTGAGAATATGGATCCAATGTGTTTTCTGCTTTGCGACAATAAAATGTCATACACACGACAATATTGTTAACTGGATTCACACCACAATTACCCCACCCCATTAAAGTTGACATAAATGAGGAAGACGTTACGATGCAATTGCTTGTTTTCTATTAAAAATAGGAGGATGTAAACTGTCCATTTTCTGGATCATGCAGAAGCTTTTTGGTTACTTCCTCTCCGTCAGTTTGCTTACATTAGCAGTATACAAAAACCATAAAACCAACCTATGATGAACCCAACACTAGTTGTTGAACTCCGGTGGATTAATGTGTAGGAAAAGGCGATTGAGGTCCATGCTATTTTAAAAGTGACATACTATTGTATGCTTATACATAAATCTAAAGAAAAAATAATAATTGCGATTTATTGACTCTATTGAAGTTATTATGGGGGAGGGGTAAAGTCTTTTTGATCTCTCGTTTTGAGACAAGTACGTGTGATGCAGAGTTGAAAATTCACCGTTATGGTCATTTATTTAGAAAATTTGACAGTAATATAATTTTAATACAATAATTGTTTACATTAAAAATTTAAAATTAACTTTTTCAACATTACATTTAATTTTCAGAACTCTATTAGTCAATTTGTATCATGACGAGGTCAGATACCACTGTTTATATTTTTACTTATCTTTATCCTCATGTTCATCATTATCCTGCATAAGGTACAAAATGGAGGCTTTCTCGAGAAATATAGATGCTAAAATTTTGGCACACAGTGTACTAGGAACCAATCTGCGATATTTGATCTGGACCAGAGCTATGAAGGCCAATGATTATGATATTGCACAGTTTTCCTCACCATTATATGGTAAACGGCATACAATAAATGCACACAGATTCAGTTATATCGTCTTATTGCGAGGATAGAGACAAACAACCTGGGAGAGTGTTATTTCTCATAACTGTGGATTTTTAAAGATCATGTCTGCTGAGACACATGTTGTGAATGTAAAGAGAATTGTGCTTGCTTGCAAGTGGCATAGATAATAATGTCCAAGCCTACTTGGTATACAGATGTAGAAAAACAACAAATATGGGCCACGGGTAATGTCCTCCATGAATACTTGATATAAAGATGTAGAAAAAAATAGTATTTAATATACAATTACTAACATTAATTATGGTATCACTTTTTATGCAACATTTTAACTTAAGAAACAATTATAGAAATATTAAAATATTCATAATTTAATTATCTTCAACAGGTAGTTTCCCAATAATCCGTAAATAAATGTCTAGTCTACAGAATTGTCCATCACCACAATGAATACGTGCATTCATCGTGAACTTGGTAAGGGTATTGGATATATTCTGATTTATACTTAGTTAACTGCTTATATTTCAAATGTTGAGCCCATTTCCAAATGGAAAGACTCTTCGTGAATGGTGCACATGATGGTTAAGGACACTTGATTTTTCATCTTATCAAACATCTCATCAAACAGAGGAATTAGTGGGTCAGAGAGGAGGAGTCAGTGGAGCTGCCCCCACATCGAACTGGTTGGAGTCAACAAGGATATACAGGACATCATCGTTTACTACCAGGAAATGGCTGGGGGTAACAACGTCATCGCGGCTAGTACGAGTTCTGTGTTTACAACTTCCATTAGGAAAATGATACCGCTCGTCTTTCCTGTATGGTATAAATTATATAAATGATGCTTTGCATCCAGCCTTTCTGGATGATGGCACCTCCAAGAGCTGTAGAAACAGTTCTACTCTGCGTTCTCGTCCACTCCAATGAGTTTGATGAGAATGCAGCTCCACTGACGCTGCTTACCAGGCCCACTAATTCCTTTCAGTTGTGTGGATGAGAAATCTGGATCTCTGATCAGACGGAGTGCCACACATCACGCATGACTTCATAGGGATAATAGAAAATGGGAGGATTCCAATCCGACCCCCTTCCTTAGTCTGAACCCTGTGGGAAGACTAGTTCCTGAATAAGGATCTGACGGTGAAGTTTGATGAGAGGGGAACACGATCCTAGCCAAATCTCCATACCATGAAGGGTCTGAATGATGACCGGTGAACAGTCAACGATCGGGTAAACCGGTGATCTGTGACATCGGTTTAGACACCTGGATGAACTGACCGGTGACCGATCACAAGACATTGACCGGCAACTTGACTGGTGACTGGTCAGTGACCGGACCGGCGACATAATTATGCCAGAATCTTGTTCGTCCGATTTACCACTGTAAAGGATACGATGTTGATCCTTAAGCTTGGGTGAGTTGGACAACCTACCTCAGAAATGCTGGGTGTGGTGAACTTCCTCGCACGTTCGAGGTTGCGACGCGCTATCTATGATGCCAGGAAGGCGTTGCATCTACCTCGCAGGAGGGTCTGAACGTGAGATCCGCTATCTTATTTCTCCCTCACGGGTGTGAGGGAGACGACGAAATCCTTGAACGTTCAGCCTCGCACTCTGGAGGCGTGTCGTCTGCCTCAGAAGAGACTGACCGTATATTCTTCCAGTCACAGAAGTGCTTTTCTTACCTGGAGAGCTAATTGTTTTGCGACGAAACTCCGAATGATTTGCAAGGAGAAACCCAAACCTTCTGAAGAGGAGGTGTTGCTGCCCGTTGTATATTTGCGTCCGAAGAGGAGCTGCAGGGACTGTACGTGTGTACGCATGATGAAGGGGAAGGGACATTTTATATATGTGTCTGTAGAATAGGCGGGGTGAAGTTTCCTCATCATATAAGATGTACATCTGGAATCGGTTACCTTCCAGATTTCAGCTGAGCAAAGACCGAGTCGTGAGCATTTTGAACAAGTGAGCAGTGTGGGGGAATGTCCCAATTCCCTTCTTATGACAAAACTTTCCTCAAGATTGTCCCTTAATTGTTCTCTGAAACAAATATTTTTTGTAGTAAACCAATTTGTTCTACTACAATATGTTTTTCAATAATAATTTCCCATTCATAATACCTTAAGAGAACTACTACCTCGCAAATCCAACCCTCCATGGCCAAAACAGTTTAGGTAAATGGCCAGATTATCTGTATCTAGGTGATGCTCAGCTGAAATCTGGAAGATAACCGATTCCAGACGTACATCTAATTCATAAACGACTATAATCTTATACGTGTTGCAAAATTCAATAATAATTTATTGGTCTCGAATGTGCTAATATGCAAATAATCTTGATGTAGCACAATGCCATAATACAAAATGTCCTTGACTGAATTCACAATAATCCCTATATTAGTGATTTATTCGGAAAGTCAAGAGCACTTTATAATTCCAGTGAATAATTTAAATAAATAAATCCTCTCAAATAAAACTGAACACAACAACTAGACTGATTCCACTTTGGATGTTAAGATAGGAATGAGTAATTCTGAAATAAACAACATTTATATAAAAAGCTAAGACACAACAACAGAGCTAGGATGAGGGTCTTTTTTCAATGAAATACGTAAACAAGTTGCTTCTTGTACATTCTTCATTCTTAAAATACTAGGTCTTGAACTCGAACATCTGTAAACATGTTTACCTTCAGTTAACAATAATCTTAATATATAATCTAAAATCAGCTATGTAATATGTTGGTTACAAAATGACAACAGCTGCTCCGGTGACCTAGTGTTTGGAGCGTCCGCCCCGGATACGGGAGGTCGCGGGTTCGAACCCTGATCGAGTCATACCAAAGACTTATAGAAATGGTACTAACAGCTGCCTTGCTAGGCTCTCAGTATTAGAGGTTAGTGTTAGAACTGGTCGGCCTGGTTTCTGGATAATGTGACTGGGTGGAACATCATGCTATACATATCAGCGGCATGATGCCCCAATGCTCGTCATTATAAACTGCCACACTGAAGACACCGTAGCGATATGACTGGCAAATTGTTATAGCTACGTTAGAAAAGATGCAAATCCAAATCCAAAATGACAAGACATTTGTCCGATACGCCCTAATCTCAATTACTGACCAAGGTTTATCATACAATATAGTTATAATACATATAATCCTGGAGAAAAACAACAAGCAATACAAATTCAGTAAACATAACAATACATAAAATAGAACATACTTGCGGTCTGCCTCTATGGCGGGCTGTCTTTTTGGAAGTTCTCATTTTTGCTGGGTGTGGGAATAATGTGTCTTTTTGCTCTTTCAGTCTGAGACAAGTACATGTGATGCAGATGTGAAAATAACAGTTATTGTCAGTACTTTATAAAAATGGACAGTAATAAAATTGTAATACTAAAAAACCTTTAAATTAAAATATTAAACTTAATTTTTCCTGCATTAAATTTGTAATTTTCAGCTTTCTATTCGTCTGCTTGTATCATGATGAGGTCAGATACCATGGTTTATATTCTTTATCCTCATCTTTATCCTCATGTTCATCTTTTATCCTGCTAACGGTATACAATTTAGGCTCTCTTTAGAAACATAGAAACAAATTTTGGCACATAATGTACCAAGAGCTAATCTGCAATGTTTAATCTGGACCAGGATTGTGAAGTCTGGTGGTTATGGTACTATTTGGCGAATGGCATACAGTAAATGCGCACAGATCCAGTTATATGGTAATGGGAGGATGGAGACAAAACCTGGAAGTGAGCAAACTGTCATAAATATGTGCATTTGTATATATCACTGGTCTTCTGAGCCAGATGTAATTAATGCAGATAGAGTTAAATGTGAACAGAGGTACTTGCATAAGTATAAAGATGTAGAAAAAATACTATCTCATTTAATTAATAACATTTATATATAATAATATTACTTGTCATGCAGCAGTATAAGGTTCATAAATACTGGAATTATCATCACATTGAAACAATTAAATCGATGAATTACATCATAGGAACGTTAACAATGTTCAAAATATATTTTTGTTGAAGGGTTAGGTACCAATTGTCCATACGTAAATGTCCTGTTTACATAATTGTTTATCATCACACTAAATACGTGTGATGTGAATTGCGCATTTCTTAATCTGTTGAATGTATTGGATCCAGCTGTCTCTTACTGTAATCTGATTTATACCTATTTGACTGCCTACATTTCAAATGTTCATAGAACTCTGCTGAATAACGTTCCTTTACCTAATATCGGATCTTTTATGGCAAGTCTTTTTATCTTTGTTTTCCCATTCCAGTTCATATAGTGCATGGTTTGCACGCCATGAAAATTCCATACAGGAATAGCCACATGTTTAAAAACTCGTGTTCCAGGGTTAATATTCAATTTGATTGGTTGAAGAAGCTCTGCCAACTATATTCCTAGTAAAGTTAACATTTTTTGATGGTGAAACACTCAGTAACTTATTAACTGCTTCACGTATCTAAATATCAGTAAACAGTTTTATTTCTTCAGTTGCCGATATGCTCACGTTTTATTTTCAAAGTTTCAAGAAGTAACACTTGGTCACTTTCATGCTTGTTTGGGTCAGCGATTTTATGTGTTCCGATATACTTGGAACGATGCAACCAGTTACTCGTCACTCCTCCATCACACATGACAGTATCTTGCACACCGTAATCAGCCTCCACTTCAGCACAACAGGGTGGATTTGAGAACGTTTGTTACATGTTTTCCCATAGTAGTCACATCACCAGCGTGCTGTTTCACTAGTTCCATTAGTATCATATTGCATCTAGATTACACGTCCTGGCTTTGGGCTTTCTGTGCTTCTTGTTCTTCTGCACGAATTCTCCCATGAAACATGTTCGAGCTTGAGTTTGCATTGTTACAATGTCAAAATTGAGCTCGTCCCCATGAACTACGTCAGCTTGCAGCTGCGCTGTTTACACGGGATTAAGAGAGCAGATGTTTTAGTATATTCCTTTTGCTGATCTTGCATTTCTGTGGTGGCACAAAGTGCACACTAGTACAGCAAGCTGACTACCAGTTTCCTTTCCTATATCATACTCTGACAGCGGGGCAAAGAGCGACAAGTTAGCTGTACACTCTGGGTGACCACCTGGGCATTGCAAATCCTTTTCTTGTCCCTTCATCAAAGCTCCATTCCAGCTAAGTTTATTCTGGAAGTAAGCCGTTAAGATGACCTTGTCAAACGCGATGCCACTAGTTTTTGGAACGTTCTGATAAGGCTTATTGCTACTTACTTGTTGCATTGCATCTGCCATCCATTGCTATATCATAATACCGGTTTTTTGTACCACACCTCACATTAACATCTTTAAATGCTTGCACGTTTAGCCATATCACTTTTATTTTAATTCTGACTCATTCTTAGCCACAATATTAGATGGTGTCTGTATGTTGCTTCTGGATGGGGTGACATATCCATGTTTGCCATAACAAATCGCGCTTTGTAGTACCTACAATCGTTTCTTGATCACCGATTGCAAGTCCAATATTTGGTATGGTGGGGTTTATTCCTAGCATGCTGGACTTCACTTCTTATACAGCTTGCATGCAGGTGTTTGAAAAGTTGCACTTTACACGTTTTAGTACTATTTTACAGCAGGCTCCACATTTCGTGTCCTTTGTAATTTGCATGGGCCGTTGCAATGGGGGATATATGCTTTTGATCCTTAAGATGTATTCCATGCATCTGCCATTTTTTCATTATCTACAAGCATAACTCCTTCGAAGTCATGACAATCTATCGTCTTGTTTTGGTACGACTTTGTACCGGAACAGGGTGCAGTAGATGAATTCGCTTGGATGCACCTTCATAGTCTTGTTTAATGCAGAGGTTCAATCAGCACTTGACGTGACTACTTGGGAAAGTTCAGCTTCACTCATGCTGCAGCAGCCCTGGACTGTGGTGAAACAGGGGCAGTAGGTTAAGTCTTCACTGTACATAGTAATTTCCTAATGCTAAGGAGAATTACCTCACTGGAACTTGGTTATGGTCGCCTTTCATCTTTGCATCATTCAGTACTACACTTTGCATAGGTCTGAAACCTGCTGGTAGCTCTAATATATGTAAGCGTGTGAGTACTTTTGGGTTTACCCCAACAACTAGGCATAGCAGCTACCACATGACAAGTGTTTTGTATTTGTTTTTTGCCATGTCCAGTACCTGACGACTTCGGCTTATTGTGTATTTTTGGCATTCTGCAGGAGCCATCATGCTCCACTGCCACCAGATTGAATGCTGTGTCTAACCTGTGTGCGAGTGGCCGTTTGTTGTGTTCAACAGATACTTGTAAACTTTGCTATAAAAATCTTTTATTAGCTGACTTTAATATTTTTATCATAATCACAAATTTTAAATAATTTTTTTTCTCACAAAAGTTACCCACATTTTATTATAAAATAAAATTACATTTACTGTCATGAGCACTTCCAAATCCATTTTTCTAGATATTATTCCAAATTACAAATTAAATTCTAAAACTTACAAATTAAATAAATGGAAAAGTTATTATAAATTGAATTTCTCATTTGTAAGCACATCCGGCCTTGAAACTGTTCTTTGCCGAACAGCAACATAATTTCAAATCGCTACTTTTTTTTGTAATTAGTGCATGAAACTTGACAATAATTGCTGATTAAGTTCCAACTTTTCGTTTCTTGAAGATATCTTGTTTGTCTGATTGGTGCAAGAGGTCTAAACTGACAGGTTTCAGACCACAATATCCCCTACCCCCTTTTTCTTAAGCTGACCAAAATCAGGAAGACATTCAGAAAGAATTGTGCCTTGTTTACGTGGCCCGATATTGTTATCTAGTGATATGGCAAATTATGGCACTACCCAGACTTCGGATACTTAATAATAATTTTTTTTTTGTACGTATATTTCAATTGTTTTAACATTTGTTTGTTCACGTAGTTTTCTTCAGATTACACCGTTTTAGAAAGGACAAAGATGTTTCCTTACCTGGATCATCTATCCCAAAAGGTTTAGGTAGATATAGTCCCCTGCAGAGCTCGGGCAGGACAGTTACCAATAGCATCAAGCAGTTCTTTGCAACAGAAAATCCCATTCCTTGTCAGAGTTATGTTTCTAGGGAGGTCGAAGCAACAGGCCTTATTTTATATAATTACCTAGTGATGAAAAACGAAACCTCTGCATTACAATGGATGTCAGATTATAATTAATTATCAATTACAATCGAAGTAATCAGTTTTTGAAAGGAAGCGAACTGTATGAATATTAGTTTTTAGACGAATTGTAATATCAATAATGTCAAATGTAACTAGAACCCATTCACCAGATCTCTCTCTCTCTCTCTCTCTCTCTCTCTCTCTCTCTATATATATATATATATATATATATATATATATATATATATATATATATATATATATATATATATATATATATAGATAGATAGATAGATAAAGAATACAAATCATATGGTGAATAAGTCCTTTCAAGTGCACTGGATTCAGCAAGGGATCACGTGTGTCAGGGATTGATTAAGATAAATGCAATAAGCTGACAACTGAATTGTAATCTCTTACCGTAACAAAACTTCGGTATATTCATAATGAACATTATTTGTCGCATGGTGATGAGACCCAGGAGGTGTATATATGGAATGAAATGTCCCGCTATGATAAGATTCCAGCTGGTTTATAACTGGAATGAATGCATGACCGTAACAAGAACCCAGCATGTCTATAGCTGAAATTAAATTCCCCACGGTAATATGAATCCAGTAGGTTTCTAATTGGAATGAAATGCCCGACCGTAATAAGAATCCTGTATATCTATAACTGGAATTAAACTCCTCATGGTAATAAGAATCTAGTAGTTATATAACTGGAATGAAATGCCCAACCGTAAAAAGAATTCTGTAGGTTTCTAATTGGAATGAAATGCCCCACCTTAATAAGAATTCTTAAGTTTATAACTGAAACATCTTTCACCTGTTTCTCGCTAATAACACACTCAAAGCTGTGTTGGACCACAGCTAATGAAAAAGAAATAATGTTGTCAATAAATAACTTGTTCCACAGTACAGAGCCATGCTTAGAACCATATATATATATATATATATATATATATATATATATATATATATATATATATAATAGACTTCGTTCTAAATAATCTTTAAAGTGAGGTAACATTCCAAATCACGTTGGTAAAAATAAATGTCATTCATATTACCATATAACATAACATAAACGTCGACTTATTAACAGAAACGATAAACAAACCGTATGCAAAGTCATGAAAGAAAGTAAACTAAATATATACAAACATACTCACACTAGATAAAACATTGTCTGAATATAAGAAGTTGTAGATTTCCAAGCCCTGATGAATTGCATGGACGTCCTATATCAAAAAATGAAAGAGGAATGAATCAAATTCATACAGTTCATGCATTAACAAGCAACTCGTGTAAAATAGATCCCTCAGTGAAGTCCGTGCACTAGTGCCATAGAGACGATCAAAAACTGACCGCGCAATATAAATATGTACAGTCCTTTAATCTCGACAGCGAAACTGAGCATGAAAAATATATTATAATATGCACATAAAGAATTACAAGAATTGTTTACTCCTACTTGTATATTTCTAGACTTTGTCTATGCTCTAAATATGTGTATATATGTCTCGATCACTTTTTGTGTCTATTGTTTAAGGGCTATTGGTAGTATGAATTGGCCTAACGGGTGGGTGGGTGTGGTATAGTCAAATATTACGTATAGTAAGTAATGAGTTTAAAGTTATTTATTATTAACTTTTAAAAAAAACAACTCATCTCAACGTTTTAGAGCAAACTGTTTTACGGAAAATGTATGTATATGTGCGAAAATATGCAATTTAATATTGTATTTTACGCGCAATAGATCACGACATTGGGATAGTACTGAGCTAATGAATTGTAATTATCTTGTTTCATGAGGACTAATCAAGATGCAATGAGCGTTATAGTTTTCGTATACATTGGGCATTGCGTACAACGCAAGTGGCAAACATCACGATGTAAGGTAATGAGGACTGCCATATTGGTCGTCTTCCACTCAACCCAGTCCCTTGACTGACAGTCATATTACACGCATGTAAACCGATGGCTATCAGACTTTCCATATTAAAATTACAGTTGTGGTCGGTACTGATTATAGCAAAAAGAATTATAAAACATCCCTGAAATACGTACTATAAAATGACTTATATGCTTGTTTAGGTTTTACTTCTCTTCGCTTCAGCTATCATCGATGTACATTTCTAAGTATTAATCCGCTAAACTTTGTCTTCTGGATAGTCAGTCTTTCAGTTTTAATAGCTGACTTCAGAGAAAGAAAATTACTTGGCGTTAGCTACTTATTCTAAATAAACAGTTTTATGCATACATAACTATTATTGTATTTTGAACTTAATTGCAAATAGGAGAACTATTCTAGTTGTGGTATGCATTTCCGCTAGTGTGTGAGAAGGCACTTCACGCAAAACAAGAGGGTGATTCAAGTTAAGAAAAATACAAATTTTAATAAAATTACAAACCGATCAGGTAAGAAATGTGAGTAGTTGCATACTTTACTAGATGGTACTTCGTAGAGTTCTGGTTGATGTCATGATCGTCATTAATCGTGACTGTTAAACGAAGTATAGCAAAGCATGCTTAATGACGATGAATATGACATGTATTCGTGTGTATATCCATGTGTTTTCTACATTGAATTCTATGGTGGATCGAATAGGCCACTTATAGGGAAAGAGTTGACACTTATTTGTACAGGCGGTTATGCACATGTTAGTCATGATTTAGTTACATTTTTCTATATTTGCGATAACTAGTTATTTGTGTTGTTTTGTGTTGAGATTTGAACATTGGATAAATTCATTTGTATCGTTGTGCAGTGTAGTCATTTGCAAATATAAGAGGGCTATGTAATTCATTACCTGTTATGGATCACCAGATCCTAAAATCCTTATCTGTGTGCGAAGACGTTGGTTGTTTTCCATTTCAACCAACACTAATTGTTGTATCTTCAATACTTACCGAGTATAGTTTATTGATTTTATTGATACTTCGTTGCGCTGCAGCGAGAAGTTCTGAACAGACACTTATGAGCGAATGCAACCGTAAAGAAATTATTTTGTGAGCCCCTCCGATACAGTCTCGACGGCAAATCCGACTGGTATACTGATGATAGTTTCTGTAGTCACGAATCCAGCAACAACAAGACTAACAGTGGTCGTGGTGGTGATTCCATGATATCATTTTTGACAAATCCGACTTTTGTTGTCGGTTCCGTACTTACTCCTACGTGTGCTCTTCCAGGTCAAGAAGAGCAAAATGAAGGTGCGTCAACCGAGGGATTCTGGCATAGAAGATACACAAGCGTTGAGCGAGTACTCGAAATCAGATAACAATGGACCACATTCGGGGCTAACCTGAACAATACGTAACCCTGACGTTTGGCGAGATCAAGTTACTGGCACCGTCATTGATTTCTCTACACAAGCGTAGTCCGGTGGAACCAGTTCAATATTTCCAAAGTTCAGTTCGCGCATGAATCATTGGTCCTGCTTGATCAGGAAAAACTCAACTCTGATTAAATATGATTTTGAGATGGTAAACATCGGATCGGTTGTACGTGATAGAGCCGTCTGGCGATGATCAACCTGTTATGAATTTTCCAAGAATTTGAAGGAAGTGTTAAGCGACAAATCATCGTTGTCCACTGGAAGCAAAACTTCTATAGATCTATTTTCCACAATTGACGAAGCACCTGCCATAAATGATTTGAATTCAAGTGAGAATAATCTTTTGGTGTACGACGATGTAATGCTTGAAAAAGAATTTAATTCCGAAAGAATATTTTCACTAGGGCGACACAAAAACACCGATGTGATCTTTTTACCTTAACTATATGCACACGTGCTTAAAGGAATATGTGACAATGGCAACAGCTTCATGATATTTAGTGGTATTGAGATGCATGTCTTACAAACATTCATTGGACCTAGTGTGCCGCTGACCACTCGCGGGATGAATTTCGTTATATGATTGCTGAGATTACTAAGGACACGTATAGTTTTCTCTCTATAGATTTGACCGGAACTTCCAGTTCCAATGGAGGAAAATATCGTGCGTGTTTAGAAACGAAAGTGATTCACTCAGCAATTTAATAATCATAACATTCCTATAAAATGTCAAATGAGAAAGCTCCGCTTTCCTCCAGTGATGTCATAGAAGAGTATGAAAAGCGACGTCTTTAAGCTGCTCGTGAATACCAAGAACTGATTCGTAATATTATAAAAGGCCGCAAAAGTTTCAAGGATATGTTACAGTCAAGACAAATTACACGAGAAGTTCTCACAGAGGACTTTGAAAAAAAATTTCACCACTGATTAAGCCAAAAAAGGAAATTGTGGAAAGTGCCGATGATATGAAAAAGACAACAAAAGCAACAGTGGAAGAGCTCACAGCGCTAACAGGAACAAAAGAAGAATCAGGTTTAATATAGCTAAACGCACCAAGAATATTAAGAAAACAACAACAGCAACTGCAGAGACTATTCGACTCTTGCCACACGTGATCGAGGAAGTCCCCAAAAATGGAAAGATTACAGAAAGCCAAACCATGAAAGAATAACTTGAAAAGCTTCCATGATCACGACCACCCGTGTGCAAGTAAATGATGAAAAAAAACCTAAGCAAAATTTTAATGAATACGGTTGCCTGTGGATCTTGACAATTCCATCCGTCTAGGTATATACTCACCCCACCCCCCGCCCATGAATACATTTAGTACTCAAAAAACCAGCACAGAGTATAAAAAAGCATAGACCAACTGGGTATAGAAGGAACTTACTGGGTATAAAAATTTATCTATTGGGCTATTTAATTTCTATAATCAAATACTCACTATTGTTCAGGCTGGTGAAATTACTCAAGCAAATGTAGCGATGAAAAATTGTATCGAAGGACCACACACGGGAAAACAAGGTCATAGATCGCGAGCACCTCTACAACCACTGAAACAAAGCTAAACCGGAATATATACAGGAGTACGCGCATCAAGCATATGCAGAACAACGATAAAAACAACGTTTATATGACTCAGAACAACGTGTATATCCGTTAGAAAAAATGCTATAAGGGCGAGAAGCACCTGCACCCGCACCCGTACTTGAATATGTACCTATGCATCCAAGGGCACAAATACATGCACCTACACAGAAAGAAAAACGTGCAACTATACGCTAACCAAAACATGTATGACCTTCTGCAGAACCACCAGAACAACAACGACAACAACAATCAGAGAAGTTCAAAGAAGAATCTAATTTTCTGAGCCATCGAGTAGAAAACCAAAGTAAGGAGAAAACCTTCGTGGACGGTGTGACCCTAACAACCTTGCTGATCGATTGGAAACACTTGTGGGATCAGTTCGCGATGGTAATAATGCACCAGAAGTCATTAATGAGGCTTCACCGATTTGTCAGTGATTGGCAACCAGTGACATCATAGACAGGAAAACGTTTCGCTCATTAAACACCAATCACGTATATTACGACACCGATGATGACTTCTGAGGTGATTTTTGCTGTGCAATGTGTTGTTGTAAATACAACCCATAGCGTTACCTATATAATCACAATCTCATCAATGAAACCAAAATGTAATGTGACTTTTTCTACCCTGTTACCGGTGGTAAATCACGCACATTCCAGATCACATTAGAGTCATTGAGAGTTTGTTACAGTTGACCTAATATCCAATCAGAACCGTTTGGTGGTCTTGGTGCAAAGAACTCATTTATGTTTTCATCAGACAGTGGCTCCATCTTTAATAATATTTAACTCGCTTTAGGCGCGTGCTACACAGAAACAAGCAATGAAGAAATTCATCGAAGAATATAATTGTTGACCAAGAAAGAGGCTAAAATTTCTATATTTCTATGAACCCACTCATGTATTCTGTCATTTTCATCAATTCAGCACCGTGTGCGGTTGACATCTAAAGGTCACCAGTGCGATCAGTTTTAGGTTGACCTGACAATATTCCAGATGGCAAACGATTTTTACGCATGGGATATCATAAATCGCCTGGCATTGGCATGATTACTTCGACGATTCAAATCAATTTAATCTGTGATGTTATCAGTGGCAGTTATGAAAGTAGGCCAAAATGATAGGCATAGCTGTTCAGGCTTATATACTGCTTCAGTGTTCGCCAACTGTGGAAGCAGGTGATTTGATATCGATTGCTTCCGCGTCGCTTGTGTATCTTTCATGTCATAATAATCAGTTGACATATATTTGGTTACCCTTTGTGATCCAGACGGACATATTGTAGATCTTCGATATGTAACACTGACAGTACTAATGTATATTAGAGATCGATCTGATATTTAATATAATGACAGTGGTACGTGAACTTATCATTCAAGTGCGTGTTGTTAACGAGAGGAACGTTTATATTACTTACTTCGGCACTGGCTTTGATGGTATTTTTCAACGGTTGTTTGCAGTGGTACCAAAAGTGTTTTCAGCCCTGCCATCGTGTCCTGTACCAATCGCTAAACAAGATGAAACGAGAGTCGTTGATAGTACTAAAAATATTGCTGTAGATTGATTGAAAAATCTAGTAGTGCGAGCACTGACTCGAACATAGTCGAAACGGGGTGATATCACCATCGACAGAAACAATGCCAACAACTGTTGGTAAAATTACTAATGAATTTGACCAACAACAAATGTCAGATTCCGTGATTTCAAACGTGGCAACGGGGAGTGGATTACGAATCTCTTGCAAAAGGTATTAGCTAAAATCAGTCAAGTATAAACAATGGCTGAATTCAAAGATATATCAGATCCTGCATTTGATATGGGTGCGCCTGTATTAGTGGATAGAGAAAAGGAGATTTTCAATATTACTCATACCCAGCTACGGAATTATGGCGTTTTTCAACTGCACACGCAATTCCATCGATGGAAAGGAAATCGAATTAATTTTTGACATCGTTATATTACCTAGACGATTCTTGGACTCGCTACAGACACTGATGATACTGAGAGATGAATCAGTTGGTCCAACTATGATGTTTATCAAGGATATATCTGCTAATACGGATGCTAAACCGTATACAATTAGGTGATCTCAAAATGATGCACGCATTGTTGGTGCTATGTACAACCCTAACAACGCTTTTAATCATGGATTCGCACAGAATCAATGACAGCTTCGCGAAGCCTCATTAGGATTTTCGTGTGCAATTCCCCATGGTCACGTATATGGGTCTGGTAGAGATGTTCGCAATATTATTTTTGTGGCCAAACATACAATCATAATAACCCGTAATAACAAGTCTAACGATGCAGTTTGACATGGAGTTGGTAGAATTGCATAAGAAACATTAACATTGCCTGTGTCATCCCCTTCAATGATTACAAAATACCATTAGTTGTCGTCTATGCAGTCGGGAACTTCATCAACGCTGTGGTTTCTCGCACATAAAATATGGGCATCCAAAAAGTAATATTACGGGACAGTTTACATGGCAAATAAGTATTCAACATGGACTCACTGCTCCAAATCATGCATTCGTGGCGTTTCAACACATAAATCGATACAATGGTCAAACCGCTAGTAAGATGATATTTGACAGCTAAGACGTGACAGAGGTTTCTTTACGGTTAATCGTTCATCAGTAATCCTCTGAAAAAATATTGCTTGGCTATACGTAAAATCAGATTGCCCATGCATAACACAATATGTTGGTTCGCACACGGTATTAATACTCTATGGTCTTAAGATCAGTAATAGAAAAGAGTGAGAACCAACAAGTTTTGTTAAATTTTACAAATAATTCGTTTCCCTAGACTTCAAAGTGAAAAATGTAAAAACAAACATACTGTATTACGAATTAAATCGCCAATAATCCTATAATTTCGAATACATGTCCTAATGATCAATGTTTTGAAGAAATATTTGTGATATTCTTAAACAAAATCCAACGATTGAAGTGTTGATGTGACTGTGATGGCCTGTGTCGTGGTGATGTGTTAACAGTCTTTTTTTTTAAATCACAATAATATAATCAATGAATAGATCCTATTTTGAATTTAGCCATGAATCCAAGTTTCTATTTCCAAGAATGTTATTTTCAGCACATTGTATTTCCAGAGAATAATCACTTGAATTAAATAATTTGAATAAATAAATTCCAGCCCAAATGAAAGCATGGACACAGCAATAATACAATTAATTCTACTCAGATCTTAAAGCACGAATCAATAATTTATAGGAAGATTATTTAGTCCTCTACTTGTCCCCAGGTCACAATTAGCATTTTCTAAAAAAAATGTATTAGCTAATAGAAAATTTCATTCTGGAAGGTTTAAGATGTTTACAAGATAAAATCTTAGTTATAATTAGAAGGGCTATTACTAAACTTATAATAAAGAACATGGAAAACACAATATCATTGACTGAGACCAAGATAAATGTTTACTTGTATTAATAATGATTCTATAATTCAACCCATATTCATAGAGACAATATATGTTGTTTACAGAATTAAAAAGAATCAATGATTCAGGTCAGATAGGCCAAGCCCAAGATACAATTATCCATAGCATATCAGGAATTAAAAATAAAAAACAACCAAACAAACAATGCAAATTAAATATTCATAACAACGGATCGACATCTAAACGTTGATTCTGGTTTGCAAATTTTCCAACTCGACTTCATTCCATTGCACCCAATTTATTAATTTTCATTGGAATACCTGGAGTTGTTTAGACAGTCCTCTGTCGACATGTACTTTTATGCAGGTGTAGGTAACGCTGTTGGTGGTTATCGATGTTATGCTATCATTTTATTCTGACAAGACTTTTGTTGTTGAACAACCCTGCTGATGTTATGAGAGTCCTTGATGCGTCTGTGGAAACCTGTTATGTTGTTGTTTTTCTTAAAAAAAATAATAATGTCCTATCACTAAGTAAATGTCGTCCTTCGCGAGAACCTGCCATCGAAAATAAAAATCCCATGAAAAAACAATCGTGGGATCACACTGAAACTTTCTCCAACCGATTAACTCGAATTGTCCCAGTGTGGTTGACCCAAAAACAACTCGATCAGCGTAATGCTGTCAAACGAAATAATCCCTCTGTGATATTAAAATTATCCGACTCAGAGATGATGCAATTGCAACAGACCGGTGGAATATTTCCATTTCTTGCAGAGAATCCAACGTTGTTAGCAGTATTTCTTGACTTTTGTTTAATGTTGTTAGTTCTAGAAAATCTTAAGTCTGATGGCTTTAATGTACACGATGGGCTACAAAAGAGGAAAACTAACATTAACGTGAAGGAACTAAGAACCTAAGAACATCAACTGGATCCTATTGGAAGATTAGGCTGTTATATTTTATTACCAGACGTATGATGTCCTTCTAATTGAATTTATTTACTGTTTCCAATGTTTAGCAGAGTCTGAGAACTTTTGCTTTACTCCATATATGTATAGTCATTATGATTTATTCTCTTCAGTAAATCTGTCGCTTTATTGTTACCACTACCTAGATATAACTAAAATTGGGAATTTTAAGTCATATTTTAAACAGATTTGGCCAAATCTTTGTTTTCGTACTAGATTGACGATGGTGGAGTTGATCTTTCGATTATCCAGTGAAACGGTAGATATACCTTAAAACATGGAGGTCTACCGTAGTCTTAGTTACTCTATGTCAACAACAAAATCTCCCCTATTTCTTTGATTTGATTTTCTTTGCACTGATTTTAATTAAAGGCAGCGCTTGGTACATAATT
Source organism: Megalonaias nervosa (assembly GCA_016617855.1). Taxonomy (NCBI): domain Eukaryota; kingdom Metazoa; phylum Mollusca; class Bivalvia; order Unionida; family Unionidae; genus Megalonaias; species Megalonaias nervosa. Next base: position 42,764 of record JAECUM010024588.1, read on the forward strand.
ATGAGTACACAGAATAGAGATCTGTCAGTGATCAGTCTTCTTTTGAGTTTTATTATTGTGTTTCGTTCACTTTTCATAGTTAAAAGTTTTCTACAGTTAGCCAAATGTATATTGGTCAGGATTGATTTCCTACCAACTCTGTATTATCTACATCATATTTTTAAATGTAGCTGAGATAAATTGTTTCAATTTTCTTCAAACGTTGATTGCATTACACTACGCCTTTAAATTCGTGCCTCCTAGCAACCACAAGATTTGAAAGTGGTTGTCCTCTGAAAACGTCAACATAATATAGCGCTGCATAGATGTCAAACCGTAAGAAGTTTGTGAAAAATTAATTGTTTTGTTTTTCAACGTATAACAGACGTTAATTTACATTGAAGCTGTTTTTGTTTGTGAACTGAAATGCTGATTGCTCGGACTGTAAGTAGTGCTATACAATAAAACAATAATTGTTTCCCTTTTACCGTTCACCAAGTTTTTTTTGTGCTAATTCAATAGGCAATCTAATAAAATATTACTGTAGGACTCTTACTTCGACTTCCTAAGGGACAATACTCTGAGAAAGAATGGGCTTTCATCGTGCAAAGAACTGTTTGATGCTGTTCCTAGCTGTGCTACCTGTGTTCTGCGGAGGACTTTCCCCACCTGGGTGTCTTGGGGCAGATGGTCATTACTACACTCCTGGGAAGGAAAAACGTGTTTGTACCTTTAAAGGTCAGGTTTTGCCAACTGTAGAAAATAAATTTTGCGACAAAATGCGCTAAAAGTATCTGATGAAGTAGAGCCATTTGATTATTTTGTCATTTAACCTAACATAGTTTAATTACAATTTTAAATAGCGAGCTCTTTATCAGCCAGGAAAACTAGTTTTTGTAAAGGCAATTATAGTTACCGTTCTTGCAGTAACGTCATTGGTGCTTATGTTCATTCAGTAAATATCAACCCGTATGTATCTCAATGTCAACTTATGTTCAGAAATATCAGCTGTAAATAGATGAATACCAAAACATGCTATCTGTGTACACGTTTCACCGTTACATTTTATTCCTGATTGCTTACTGTTTCAAACGCACTTCTTGCCAAAAAGCGATCTAACGTGTGATATACAATTTAGTCTGAATGAAAGTGGAGACAAATCTGAGACTGCGATATTTTTATTTATACGAGGTCTCTACATTCTGATTGGACTGCGTTTGAAAGGAAAGGAAGAAATTTTGAAGGAAAATATATATGTAACGATATGCAAAAAGCTTTAAAATCAGAATTAAGAGATGACGTGTCAAAGACCATGGGATTATAGATTATAGGCAAGAACTACTTTTCTCCTAGATTTGTGAGCTTGGAAATGTGCAACGCTATTCCATGCGTATAATA
>JAECUM010024590.1:5000-22594 GCA_016617855.1 Megalonaias nervosa
GAGCCCCCAATCAGCAATGCCGACGGTTAAATGGTTAAATATACAAAAACGGTTAAAATTCAATGAATAAGAATTTAATAACAATTCAATAGTCAAATGATTCAAATTTCCCAAGTACACTCCTTCCGCTTGACCCTTTAATAGCCTATTGCATGACTTGATTAGCAGTGTGAGATCGATTTCCACCTGTCCTTGTATTCTACTCATCTGTAGTATTCTTCTCTCCTATTTCTCCCAATTCCTTCTCCTCTTCCTCCCGACTTTCTCCAGATTCCTTCTCCTCCTCCTCGACTTCTCTATACTCCTTCTCCTCCTCCTCAACTTCTCTATACTCCTACTCCTCCTCCTCCATTGTCTCCTCCAGACTCCTTTTCCTCCTCCTCCACCTTCTATCCACCTTCTCTCCACCGACTAGACTTTTGTCGACTCCGACTGTTCGGCTAGTCTCACTTCCGTCTCCACCTCTTGGAGGCTCGAAACTCAACTGAACCGGAAGTTATGTCCCCGAAAAAGCTTCCTGTGAAAACACAAGTACGGTACAATCTTTTTCCTTAGCCATCTTATCTCACACTACACCCAGCCTATCATCAGATAACGGCTATTAAATTTCTTCGGTCACGCAATCATTCACATCGAAATACTCCTACGTTCTTGTATGGTAAAAGAACGTCATAATACAGCACGGTATCAATTACTTCTTATACATACATCAATAAATTCTGTTACATACATCAATACATATTCCTAATCCCGTTATACTACACAATATCACAATAATCAGACGCATTTCTATACCTTACACTCACACAAAGTACCCAAATATTCAAATATCCATGCTCTGATATATGCATACGTTCATAGTGACTAATCTTACATACTTCAACCATTTTCCAAACTCACAATTCAAGCATGCGTAAATTCTAACATAACGCATTAATAAATGTACTGGTTTACTACGAAGTAAGCTAATAGCGAATTACAAAATTAACTCTGACCACAAGCTTACAATCTACATAATTCTCTACGTAGGCTCAAGCCCATTTCTCAAATACGCATGTAAATGAAACACTACAAAGGTAATTTAAATACTAAACGATCCCAGTAATTAAGTAATCATACTACAAATAATTACAATTATGATGCCTTAGTAGTCTGCAAATTCGAGCAAATAAACTTACTGACCTTTTCGAAGCTTTGTCTTTCCTTAGAATCTGCTTCTAAGTTTTACCGCCAAATTACGATTGGCCTTCTCGGAGTAACCCTATTTGCTGAGAAATCTTCACAGGAGAAACTAACTTTTTGCTTACGAGTTATGAAAGTTATAATTCGGATCTAAATTGTAATCACACCCTCTATCTCAAATCCGATTGGATGTCGCTGTTAACCGATCCAATCAAAGTTAGCGGACAATGTCCATCTCGCTGTCTGTCAATGTGGGGACGGATGAACACGCCTCTTTCACCTGCGGGCTTTCTTTTGATCTCTGAACAAACCTTTAACATGTAGGTGTGACACGGCAAGCCATTGTCCAGTTGGCACAATCCATCGCCTGTGCCTAATCAAGATTCCGCTCCTCTGGCGGGTCACGGTAACCTTGCGTAAGAGATTAACACTAGCCCGCGGCAATGTTCAGACATCAAACACATGGCCGCGGTAATTGTACGTGACTTTATAGCTGGGGTTAGCAAACGTGACACTCCGATATCGTACGACGAGATCACACCATTAATTTAATTTGTCGTGCACTTTGAGATGTCATAAGCCTTTATTTTTGGACTGGAAAAGAGATGAAACTTTAGCTATTTCTTTGAGAAGTCAAGTACATTAATTGCATTCGGGACGTGAGAAGAAGTACTAAGCTAAATTGGTTGAGCGTCTAAAGCAGATATTCACACCACCGAATCAGAACGATTTATACCGAATTCAGGTAAGGGTTAGGGATTGCAAGAATGGCTATGATAGCTTGCGAAATCAATGCGGTATTTGAGAATCTTGCCTACCCAAGAATAAGTAATTATTTAGTCGACTCGCTTGCGAAAGAATAGTTCATTGATATCCTGTATGATTCTGAGATGCTCAGGAAAGTGAGGTGAGATAAGCTTTGTTGAACCATATAATACAGATATCTGTCGAACTCGAGGATCTTGACAGCTGACCTGCAACAGCAAGAAGGCAACCCCCAATCCCTCCCCCCCCTTCCCCCAAGAAAAAACCAAAACATGTCCATGGCGCGACCAAGCATTACAAAAAACAGGATTCGTCGATTAAAGAGTTAAGAAAGCACGTACTGGTGCTGACGGAATTGGTCGCAGAGCTAGGAAAAGAAGTAAAGACTACAAAGTCAGCTAAACTCGACCCAGAGCGACGCAGAAATAGAAACGGCAAAGAACCTGCTTGCCACCGATGTGGCCAGCTTGGACACTTAAGGAAGACTATCTTGACATGAACATCTGGTAACGAGAGTTCGAACCTTTCTCTACAGTTGGCAGATAACTTCAGATATGACTGCAACAAAAATACAAAATTGTAGGAGAATGAAGATTGCAACTTATCGACTTGGAACTGAATGTTAGCTTGCTTGCTTAAGTAGGGTAGGGTGATAGTGTGGAATAGGGCTTGTTTGCTGGAGTAGGGTAGGGTGATAGGGTGGGATAGGGGCTGCTTGTGGAAGAAGGATGGTATATAGCAGTAACATTTCACGACATTAGCATCAATCGTCTGATTAATCCGATTGCTAAATCATATGTTCTATCAAGATAGGTCAGAGAACCAAGCCGGAGAACCGTGTGAATTAAGCCTGAGTGGGACTGGTCGACAGCGTCAAATGCTGATTGCAGGCATTCCAGCAGAAGGTATACATGCGATGGATTTTCACAAGACCAGCTTCTGTCAACTCTATGTTGACCATGGTTGCCTTTCTGTTTGGTACAAAGAAGTCACCTTGTACATTTAAAGGACAAGTAGGAAGCTCTAGGATAACCGTCGCAGAGATGCACGAAATTATCGTACCAGTAATGTTAGACAATCTTCATTAATGCTGGGCATTTTAATGGAACTACAGCATGCTAAATTCAGAGAACGTAAAGACGTCATTGTCGCAAGGATCGTAATCAAAGTCAATGAGATGAATTTGCCAATACGAATATTGAGAAGACACGGACACTACGCTGGGACGATCATTGCAAGCCTATAAGTTGTTGAAGGAGTCGTTGTCTTGAATGGAAGTGTGACCGTTCTTTGACTTCAAGAGCTGTAGTCAGAGCTTCGGGTACCGAATCATCTAGAAAAACTGGCCCATATATCACAAGAATCTCATTCCAGAAAATAGATCAGAAAGAGGTATATAAGATGTTCTACGACTGTACCATGGATCAATATCTGTGTAAAATAACTTTAAAAGCTCACCAATAAACTCACATGACCCTAGCCTTCTTTTATTTAGCATGCATTATAGACTTACGATTGCTTCGGTTAAAGTTATAGGAACATTCAAAGAGTCTTTCTGTGAAGTGTATAATTTAAGAATATCCCTGTAAATGAGGAAAGACGCAAGATCAATTGAATCTGAGGATAAAATATATCTTCTAATAGTATCATTTTGTTTCTTCCGAATATTTCTTACTGATTACCGGAATATGTTCCATATAAGCGTGATTAATTAGGATTAATTTTACTGATATGGTTTTCTTCTTCCAAATTAAAGAAACACCCGTTCTTCTTCTCCAATCCATTTGACTGTTTCCCAATGATTTGTATAGAGAGCAAGAGCAGTCTACTTGGAATCACTTAATAATGGAGTTCCAACAAGTTTTGTGTTTATTAGTTTTTCTAACAGTTAAAGTCATTTTTACAAAGAAATGGTCATTTCTGTACCCATTTTCTATGACAGTTTCTTCCACCATTGTTCAAAAGGTTTTCTGAATCTAGAAATATGTATAGTCTGGCGTGCTTATTGGGTTACGTTTTATCCAGGTGTATATTTTGTATCAACATTTTTCTCTTGCCAATTGTCAATCAAATTATGTTAAACACAGATAGACAAATAGACAGACACACACACACAGAGACTATATATATATATATATATATATATATATATATATATATATACTATATATATATATATATATATATATATATATATATCACACCCCTGATCCACCATTATCACATATCTACTTTACTTTTCTGGGAGTTTAACAAAATATGTCTCACATCGACCGCAGACAGCGCATGAGTTAGCTAAGATGGTTTAAAGCAGGTCACACGGTTGAAATAATAGTGATAAGATTATTCCTCTTGGTATCAGAAAACTTGCACCTGTTCGATAGACACGATCTTTTCGTCTGTGTTTATAATAATGACTCTTAACAAAATGTGAAATCAATTCATAATGCCTTAATTCGAGTTTGGTTTAGATTACAGGAAAGGGTTGATTACTTTGTGAATTGACCTTATAATTTAATTTCATGACTGTTAATTTCTCTTGTTGATTACCATGTAAACTGACCTTATCCTTTCATTACAGTACTGTCAATTTCTACTGTTTGCTCAATGAATATCACCATAATCTTCAATTATTTGTGACTGATCGTTTTACGAGATAAATGAATTCCAGTAGTTAAACATAGAACAGATTACTTAATCGATATAAATGCCCCATAATTTCTCACAGCAACATTAGTTAAGGAGTCATTCCTGCTTCGTTGCTATGCAACGTTGAAAGCTTGATGGTTTAACTCGCAACGAAACAAATAAACTGTGAAGATGATGACAATTGATTTTATTAATGAAGTGTTTCTTGTATTTTTGCATCTAAAAATGTGTAATTTATAAAACATTTTATTGGTCATTCAGAATATTAGAGCGGATTTGTCAGTGTTTAATCAAAATTTCCAAATGGCGGTGTTCTCTGTTTTTCTGACATACCCCATTATTTGATGTACGTTTTGCCATACAGTGAGACACCTTCAAATACTAATTACAATAGGTAATTCGTGTAGTTTATGAGACTATACAGTAGAAATATTAAATTTACGTTTAAATGACCATTGAAGTAAAGTGTATGAAAAAGAAATCCTGTAAATCCTTTTTCCTTGCACATAATTATTACAAATAAGACCCATCTGAACTTATTTTCGACAACACTCTATGTGATTATTTGGAACAAAGAAAAAGTGTTCCACATCTTAACTCCAATGAATCTTTGTCTTTAATAAGGAAATTATTAAAAGGCAAGTGCTGTGAAGGTACGATACTTTTTAGACATCATAAAATAAATATAACGCTGACGTCACAAAAAAACATGAGCCTTAAGAAACTTTGCACCGAAAAATTTCAAATATTCTTTCTTAATAATAATAATAATAATAATAATAATAATAATAATAATAATCCTTGCAATTATTAAAATGTGAAAATTTATTAACATTTATTGTTTCATGTTCTGTCGTATTATATCCTTGTTATTATTTTCTATTAGTTTTCTGTTTTGATTTTTTATAATAAGCGAAATATATGTATATGGTCCGTTTAATATGATTACTTTTTATGAAATGATATCTTAAACGCTCATATTCATAACCGTCATTCTCAAATTGAACACCGTAAATGCACGTCGTTAAACGAATACCATCAATACGCCCCTTTAAACGTGTTAAACGACGTCAGGGTTAAAATGAATGTTTCTGTGTCGGATTTAAAATATAGAAAAGTATGAAAACAGCTTAATATCTATACATCTTACAAAAAAGTCGTTTTTTCTCACCTGTATGGATTTTTGAAACGAATAATACAGAACAATCACTGTTTTAATGAAACAAATGGCGAATTAATTCAAAATTGGCGTTGAAAGAGGGAGGTGCTATAATAGCCATTTTTGCACTAGAATCAGGTCATTTTTTCAACATGCGTACAAATAAAAAATGTTTACATCATTTTTGTATCGGAAAGTTTAAACTTTTACAAAATGGTTTTAGACATTCCTGCTTTTATTTTTTTATGAGGTCAAAAATAGAGTTTCCTTTGTTTTGCAAACAAGTCAGTCAGAAAACACCCTACGCCTTTCACTTAATTCCATTAATCTCTTCCACATTAAGGTATGACATTCAATTCAGTTTAGAAATGTACAAATACGTAATGATGCAATAACATATAAGGCATAGCTTGTAAGTTGCCCTTTTGTACAACAGTTCACTAGTACAAAGTTAAAAATCTGGTTTCAATACTTTCTGAAGTATGACTGGTATCAATGGATAGCATACAAATAAAAGTTACATTAAAATATTATACTAAATGAAGAAAATGTATTAAAACATTTGGATTGGAGACATGAAAATTTTCATCCATATCTCTGAGCCTGTACATTGCTTGTTAAAGGGCTTTGATCCATTTGTGAAGTGTATTTTTTATATCTATATATGTTACATTTTCAATACATCGACAAATGAAGAGATTCTGCGGTGGACCATTCCTGGGCCTTATATAGATCGTTACCTTTAAGGACTAAAATTGTTCATCAAAGCGGAGGCATATCATCCAAGCTAACTATTGTATTCATTGCTTATAAAACATGTTTAACACAATAATCTTAGTTTAAACGACATCTCATTCAAGAAAAAATTGGAAACGGAAGTTAAAATTTGTATCCATCCCCATTGGTCACTTAAAGTTATCATTTGTAAGTACATTTTGAGACCAATCAAACGAGGGATTAAAGTTGTCGATGTAAACTTCCGTGGCCCTTTTTTATGCCCGAAGCGATCCGTCTTTTTCACGTTGATATTTTTCTACAATAGATGATGAATTTGTTGAATGTATGATATAAACTATAAAAGTGAAATACTCTCGATGGATTTAACCCGGAAAACTGAAAGTAGTACTCTGCAAATTGGGATTGTCTACGGATATGACCATTCCGAGGGACTCAAAGATGGCAACTTTCCCTCCAGTAACAAAAAAAAAATGTGAACTATCTAACGTCAAGCTCCTGTGAATCTGTTATTGTACTATGTAGATCATCTCCACTATATGTAGCACGTGATCGCTGGCTATTTAATCTTGTGGACAGCTATACATAGCATGTGATCGCTATGATACAGGCTATTTAGTCTTTCGGACAATTATACTTAGCACGTGATTACTATGAGACAGGCTGTTTAGTCTTGTGGAAAACTATACTTAGCACGTGATCGCTATAGGGCAGGCTGTTTATACTTATGGACAACTTACAATTAGCACGTAATCGCTATCAGACAGGTTATTTAGACTTTTGAATACAATATACTTAGCACGTGATGGCTATCAGGCAGCCTGTTTGATCTTGTGGACAACTAGATGGAATAGATGCTTCCAAAAATAATGATAAGAAAAACAAAATTATTGCAAACGCAAACATTCTAAAATGTACATGCCATAATTTGCAGTTACATATGCTATCAGTGAACTTTGGAGTTTTTTTTGTTTTTGTTTGTCCTGTTATTGCCACGTTATTAAAATTGTATGGCCAGTCTTTAATAATCAAACCCTTTGTACAATCGCTAGAAAACGGATTCTCGAATTTTTCTGTTTGTTAATCTACTAATTGTTTCCTTATAACATTAATTTTATGTCAGTTTATTTCTTTTATTTTGACTACACTTTTCACATATTTGTCTCTTCTCTGTTTAACACCGAAAACGTCGTTTTCTTACTTAAGTTTACTTGTTTGTTTTAGTGTATAAATGAATTTTAAACCCTGTTCCTTAAATGCACTTTTCACTCGTGTCCTAAACTATGTTTTACAACAGGTGTAGGTAATCAGAATCCAATTTAGTAAAAAGAAACAGATTTAACCATAACACAAGTGTGTGCGTGTGTGTGTATGTGTAATTTGGATTTTTAACGTAGCTTTAACAATTTTTCAGTCATATCGCACGACGTCTGCAGTGTGGCAGTTTATAATGATGTCCAGCACTGGAACATCATGCCGCAGACATGTAGCATGATGTCCCATCCAGTCACATTATCCTGACACCATGCCGTCCAGTCCTAACGCTAACCTCTTAATGCTGAGCGCCTAGCGAGGCAGCTGCTAGTACCATTTTATAGTCTTTGGTATGACTAGGCCGGTGTTGGAACCAGCGACCTCCCTCATCCAAGGAGGACGCTTGAACCACTTAGGCCACCGGAGCGGTCAACTATAACAAATTATTATGAATTATCCTTTTCCATCATGCTTGTGTAAATTTTCCAGTTAAATTCCTATTCCATCATGCTTGTGTAAATTTTCCAGTTAAATTCCTTTTCCATCATCCTTGTGTAAATTTTCCAGTTAAATTCCTATTCAAATAAATCATGCACATGACAGATCTTTATTCAGATAAAACTGGGATTGATCCTCAATCAAATATTACTTAACACATGCGGGTGACCCTTGATCCGAAACCACTATTCCATGCGAGTGACTGTTAATGAACTTATACATACGAGTGATCCTTAATTTGCTATTACTAATGTATGTGAGCGATACATGCGAGTGATTGTTAATCAATATTACGAATACATGCGAGTGATCCATAATCATACATACAAATTTCTTAATTAGATATTACTCATATGTGTGAGTTATCATTAATCATATATTATTCGTAAATGAGAGTGATCCTTAATAAGATATTACAACTACGCTAGAGAGAGTCTTATTAATATATCACTAATACATACTAATATGTGAATAATACATAAATAGCTATCATAAAAATGTGAGTAAACCGTATTGAGACACAACTAATAAATGTGAGTAATCCATATTCAGATAGAACTTATACAAATGTAGACTTTATTCCAACAAAACTGGTATATTCGTATAATCTGTTTTCATACAGACCAAATAAATGTGTCATCCCTATTCAAATAATCGATTTTCAAATGGACCAGATAAATGTATATCGTCAGTATTCGAATAGAAATAATACCCTCAGTTATCCTTTTTAAGACTGAACTGACACGTTAAAGTAATTTTCATTCATATATAATTGATGCAAGTGAGATACTCTAATACTTGTTACTATTCCATTGAGATAGTCTAATACCTGATGCTATTCCGTGTGAGATATTCTAATACCTGTTGCTATTCCATGCGATATAGTCTAATATCTGTTGCTATTCCATGTGCAGATATAATCCTATCTAACTGAGCAATCCGTATTCAGGTATAAATACATACGAATAATTAATTTAGGAATTAAACTGACACAGTTGACTTAATAATCCATACAACTCAGGTAATCCGGATTCCGATAAAAATTACATGTCGATTATGTTTAGTAGAAGACTTTGTGCCTGTATGTCGGGTTCTTATTGCTGTATTTTCGAGGAAGTGGCGGATATAAGGAATGCGTGTCTTTGTCATATACTAGACCTCGAAATTCTCGACGTCTGGTCTTTGGGATGACATATTTCCCATTTCCGTCTGAAATTTCCTTGAGGAGCTGAGTCTTGGGAGTGTCATATTGAGAGATGACCACTTTTACTGGTCCTAGACAAGATGAAAAAACACAGCTAGAACACCCTTGTACACACGGATAGCTAACTTTGTACAATTCCTTTGAATTTTCGTATACACTTTTCTCCCTTTTGCGTCGTACGCCCACTGGTTGACGACTTACCACACGCTGAGCCAATCTTGGAGTCCTTATTTTTGTCCTTTCTCTGTCAGTGTGAATTTGTTTTGTATTGTTTAAGGATTTAATGGTAAGAAAATTAGAACTGTAATAGGATGACGGTGCAGGTTTACCTTTGAAGCTGTACTGAGTTTGCCATGCTCCAGAAATCTGTCGGAATGAATTCGCTTTATTACTGTGCCTTCGCATAGAATTGGCGGTATTATTGTTGGCGATGACGATCGGGTGTTCGGGAATGGGTGGCATGTCGTTAACGAAGGGATAACTTTGTATCGTAACGTTGTACTTGGTAGACATGGCTGTCTCTAATACATTCTGAAATATAAATAAGAATTTATTTATTTGATCGCTTTAGAAACGTTGATATTGGAGGAAAATGAAGTTCACATTTGATTAATATTTTCATTCCCCATTCAATACTATCGTTATAAGTTGATGTTTCAACAATACAAGTATATTTTCATAAACTATTAATTAAAAGTTATAAAAAATAACAAATTTAAAGAAAAATGTACATAATATTTTCACATAATCGCGCCAGTTAAAGCTGGTTTAACGCGTATGATTTCGTGACATCGGCCATACTCAACGTTGGAACAACACGCATTCCATGACTACATGTTTTCTCGTGTTTGAAAGAACCCCGTCTGTGTATAATCTTCCAGATTATTCCTGATAATTGTTTACGAAATTTTTATTTGCTTAAAATTTAGAGCTAAAGCATTTGTGAATTTATTTACTTTAATAACATCTAAAGTATTTATATATTATGAGTACAACCTGATAAAAAAGAGTGTACATTAAAAGTTGTCGCTTTAATCACATTAGTTTGTTTAATATGTCTTTATGTTGTTGCTTTTTTAAAGTATCTATCAATTAAAAAATAACTTCAGAACCTGAATGTCCAAACTTGTCCAATTCAGAGCCGCTCATAAATTTTAAAAGAAATAAAAAAACTGGATCAGCATTTGTTAGCTTAATCTTAACACAAGTTTTATTTTCAAACTCAGTTTTTCAATGTCTAGGAATTTTAATCAGACACAAATAGGATGGTAGAATTGTGCCGTCAGGATAATTGAACATATAAGTGTTCTATTTTGGTAATGAAATGCACTATTTTTCAATCTATGAGAGAGAGAGAGAGAGAGAGAGAGAGAGAGAGAGAGAGAGAGAGTATTCCTTACTCATTCAGTGTATCTTACATGTGTCGTCTGCTTCCGAGTCCGTTACTAACTGCGGTGTACGTCTGCTCCGATGACTGAATACACTGTGATATCTGAAATGACTCCAGCATCAACCGGCATCCAGAATCAACCGGTTGCTAACTACCTTATTGAACCTTTCCAACAGTAAGGTCGTATACAGATCGCAATTTACAGACAAAAGAAATTTGTGTACAACGTGTTTACGTGTGGTACGTGATCACTGGGAGCACCACATTTAAATAAAATTCATTTAATGCGAATTCCTAGACGGAGGATCTTCCAACAAGTAAATGAATAGAAGCATAGTTGACATTTTTATTTTATCATCCGTCGAAATTGTACGTTTTAATTCCTGTATCTGTGCCAAGTCTGAATCAAAATTACTTACAAGTTTAATGATAATATGTGACTGAAAACCGTCTGGGACGACATAATGAAAATATAATGTAAGTATACATTACAAAAAAGCAGAAACTTCTATTTCAGTCCATCATGAAGACTTACATTTCAAAAGGCTTCCGCAAAAAATGTTCCCATCCAACAAAGGTTGCAGGAGAAAATTCTATATATAGTCTACGGATATAGCTGTCACGAGAAAGGTCAAAGATTACTCGTAAGAACTCCAAAAATACAGCCAGTCATTTTTGAGACATTTGTTCTGCCTTCTGTAACTGATTGGTGAAAACAGAATTTACAGTATCACATCATGCCCATTGAGAAACCGGTGTGTGTGTGTGTGTGTGTGTGTGTGTGTGTGTGTGTGTGTGTGTGTGTGTGTGTGTGTAGACGTTGTGAAAATTTTTGTCTGCCTTACTGAACTTTTGGTAGGCCAATATGTATCAGCAAACTCAGTCTAATGTTACAGAAACAATGATTCCGCCTTTATTAAATTTATTCTCTTTCATTTCGTTATAAAACACAAATTAACAGACAGACTTAATAGTGACCGTCATGCATCAAGGTTTGTTGTTGTCCAATATTATTTATACCATTTCTCTGAACATCATAAAATTGAATGAAGAATACACCAATCGACTGACTCATGCTGCAATAGTAAATATAGGTCCACCTTCCTTTCTATTGTAATGATTTTATTAGGGTGTGTATATATGATGCAGATTGATCGATGGAAAGGAATAACACTGCGATGTTTCAATCAGCTTTGGAAATTCACCTGGTGACACTTCCTATTAAAACACTCTTAAATGAAGAGATCATAAAACACGAGTCCCGCTGAATCGGTATCTCGATTCAGTCAGTAATGGAGTATTGTTTATGGATTTGGTAGTATGAGGTCGAGTACTTGGTAAAACGGAAATTTATATCGCTAACATGTCGAGGATTATTACGTCAGATAGTGATTGATAAATCATGATATATGACTTTCACAAGTGAATTTTAAAGAGAGAAAACCTTGGCACAGCCAGACTTTGGTTGGCCTGCACACCACACCCTGTCCGATATGTAAGCGCGTCTCCTATCTAGCGATTTACAATCCAATTTGGGGCCCCGAGTGGTCTAAAGCGCTCACCGTTACGGATCACTGCCATCACCTCTGTCTGCGTGGGTTCGAGTCTCCGATTCGACCAGTGTGGGTATGTGAGAAAGCTTGCCAGTAGCTTCTCGTGGGTCGGTGGTTCTTTCCGGGGTTTTCCCGGGTTCTTCCTCTACCATTTATACTGGCCGCCATATATAGCCTATCGTGTGTGCTGAAAAATGGCGTTAAACCCTACAGTAACAACAACAATCCAATTTTGGTTATAATTCGTATTCCGACCAGCTAGGCTAACATGTAAGTATGTTAAGAGTAACAAAATACTTTCAAACACTTGACTCCTATACTTTGTTTATTTGCATGACTTGTTAAGGTCAATCTATGTCTTAATTGCAAGATATACTAAGTAAAATTATTAATTAATAAATGTGTTTTCGCAAATCATAAATTTACCCAAGCTTTTTGGAGCACTTTCGTTGTAAAATCTTAAGTTTTGGAGATCCGCAATCCCATAATACCTGAATAGAGGTGCTCTGTTCCGAAGAACAGCAGAACTTCTGTAGTCTGAGATGACCTGTAACGATAATGTCCTACTGAAGATAACACACGATGCAAAGAGTACTAGGTACACTGACAGTATTGTTTTAAAGAGTGCAATCTTTTCTCACGAATCCCACGAACCCTAGCAGCAAAATACGTTTCCAGAAATTAATATTCCAGGGCTCTCATTTTAAATTAACTTTCCGTGACTCTCATCTAAAATTATTCAACAAGTCAGAATCAATGGTATTATTTCTCAAAAAAAAAAAAAAATTACTACACAGTCAGACGGTTAAGCCAATTGGCGAAAACAGAATAATAACTTGAATTTTCTGACAGATCATAAATAACGACGCAAGCTACACCGTATTTATTCAACAGTTTTCACAGAGGATGGATACCTAATTACCAGTCTGTATTAATCATTCATTTGTTACGACTGCCACGTTATACCTCACTGAATGCGTAATAAATTAAATAATATCACAAGAAATAATAACATACTGATCAAATGTTATCTCTGTGTACTGTATCTTTGTTTACTATAATACTGTCGTTTTTCTATCCGTACTATTTTAGTATCTGTACTTTTGAAGCCTCTTTATTATTTGAACAATGTGAACTATTTCTCCTATCTGAAAATAAATAGTTCTAATGACATATAATAGCTGTGGACAAATCTACTATGAAGAAGAGACGAGCGAAGATGAAAATGTCAATCAGAACGTTGCCCACACCCTCATCCCTCACATCGAACAGCTTTCGTCGAATCCATTTTAGCACCTTTTTAAAAAAGTTGTTTTCTTTCCTCAAATAAATAATAACCCTATTTTTGCATATTAATAGGACAAGGAATATTTACTCGGCGCCATAAAGAATGAGTTCCTATTAAATGTGGTCCGACAAGACAGTGATTTCTGCCAAAAAGAAAACCACAGCTGCAAAGTTTGGGGCATGATTCTTACTAGAAAACGTAACTTGCTAACAGACATAATAGCTCATGCTGACTGTACTAAAGACTTCAAATTATGTAAACCATTTCTAATTACCGAACCCTTTTGTGACAGCGTAATGATGTTTAAACTATTTACAGGAAACGATTGATAGTAGTAATAGGGGATACCGTAGCCTCAATGGGAATTAGCATTACAGACCCCCCCGGGACCGTATAGCCTCAAGAAATAAAAGCACACCCTGGGACTGTATAGCCTCAATGGAAATTGTGTAGAGTGACTAGCACACCTTGGGACTGTATAGCGTCAATGGAAATTTTGTATAGTGACTAGTACACCCTGGGTCTGTATAGCGATAAGAGGAATGGAACAGGTGGCATGACGTCACACTGGTAACAATGTAGCAAAAAGAGGAGTACTGTGACGTCAGGCTACCTGAGGGATGGCTATAGACAAACACGAATCAAGAGCGTTCGTGTTTTTAGTAGAGTAAGGGTTTTTAAATTTTTGTTGTTGAGGCAAAGTGAAAATTAAGATCTTTTCGAGGCATTGGAAGTGGCCCTGAAAAGGGCCGTTGTTTGTTATGTTATGTTAACACCATTCCGTTAACATACAGGACATCGCATAGGTCTTCTTTTTTTCCTCAAATTTCTCAAAGCTTGTCTTAAACTGTGTCTCACTTCTGGTCCGTAGATGAGAGTCCGCTTAAGACAGCCTTGTCTTTCCACATAACATCTTCTTTTCCAAATAGTGGCACCGGTGATCCGGATGACAGTCCATTTTGTTTTCACATACATGGGTAAGTCCGTACGGAACAGCATCGATGATACCAAAGTAGAGGATTCTACGTCGATCAACATCTTCTCTGTGACGAGAACAGGTGAAGGGAATGAAGTGAACCGCGTTTATTTATAGTGGAAGACCGGATCGAAACGGATTGAAATGGTTCACCAATCCCAACACGCGTTACAAAATTCAGTCACTTCGCGGAGTCTGTCTTCCAATCCGAAGAGAGCTACCTGTGACGTCACATTTCCTATATAGGCACACTAGCGTCTGTGCGCAGTGAATCGATGCGGTATTGTTTTGTGAAACATGACGGAACCTAAGAAGACAATGAATTGGGGTGCACCGGCTGTGGAGACGAGAAGTAATGGTATAGCATCAGCTACCAAAGTGAACACAATGCTACTTCCCGAAGAGGTTGATTTCAACTGGGATTTAGTAGATTTTTTATCTTCTTCCCAAGAATTTGTTCCGGTACCAGTACCTTCGCCCCTTTCTCCTTCTTTACCACGTGTCGACGATTTTAAACAAAGACAGAAAGAAGAATTGGAGAAATTTTTACAGCAGCAGAAAGAAGCAGAGCAAGCATTTCTCCTTGAACAGCAACAGCGAGAAGAAGAAGAGGCAAGAAGGAAACGACAGGAAGAAGAAGCAGTAGAGAAGAAACAAAGTCTAGGAGAGAAGGAGAACAGCGAAAGTCAAACGGTCACGGTACTCTTGGACATTTTGGCCGAGTTAAGAAGTCTGAAACAAATGTATCAGACTTCTTTATTACGACCCAAGAGAAAAAGACCTTCCCGAGCCAAACAACCTAACCCTGTGACTACACCAGAGATACCACCCCTAGTGATTTCTACTAAATCATTGACAGGAGCAAGTCCACAAGTAGGCCTTGGCCGTGGCAAAGGCTTAAGACAGTTAAAGCGAATTGATTCTCGTTCCTGAGTTTGTTCTAAGGAAAAAAACAAACACTCAACAGTCCTTTTCAGGGCTACCCAATACTCTCGAAAAGAGTGACTATTCATTTTGCCAAAATCAATTAAAACTCAAAATCCCTTCTTTAACCCTATGATGTACGTGTTGTGAGTGTATGAGTGTAGGTCCTTATTATTTCTAAATAATGAAAACCAAGAGACACGTTTTTTCAGTTTGGTCTATTCTGTTACAAATTCTTTTTACAGTTCAATATCACAACATAACACAACACAACACTTTTAAAAAGCTCATAGATTTCTTCTGTGTCTTTTTTCTTTCACTTTCTCTGTTTTTTCAATTTCTTCACTTTTACACTTTTTTCCTCTTCTTCGCCTTCTTCTTCCTCACATTTTTCTCGTCTTCTTTTCTTTTCTGTCTTCTCTTTCTGAACGTGTCGGGGTTTTTCTTTTGCCGAGGTCACCTCTGTTTCTTCTTCTTCTTCCTCCTCCTCCTTCTCCTGCTCCTGTTGTTTCTAAGGGCACTCTGAAGACCAATGTCCTTTCTCTTGACAATGATAACAGGTATCTTGACTTTTGTTTCTTTTGACACTGGTCTTGCTTTTTATAACGATCTGGTCATTCTGTAGCCCAATGCCCTTTGTTCTGACAGATATAGCAAGTATCTTGACTTTTATCTCGAAAGGAAGGAGAGTAGTCCGTCGGCTTGTCTGAAGAAAACTTTCTTATTACACCTCGCAATGCTCTGATCAGAAGTTCGATCTGTGTGGGTTCTTCCATTGTGCTGATCGGATTGAGAGTGAAATGAATACTGAGAGGGAAGTCACTAGCCCTTTATATATACACTGAGCCTGACATAGATATATAGGGTTCATGGTGTTTCACATGTAGTCATTTGACTTTTTGCAATCAAGATGAAACGATCGCATCATTTCGAAAAGAAAGGAGAAGAAAGTAAGAGGCAGAAACGTGATTTATCGCCTCGCACAGTAGCTGAAGTCTTGGCACAAAATTCATGCCAGCGATTTTGAAGATGAGATGAGTGAACCAGAATCGAAGCCTAAAGAGTCTACACCAAATCAAAGTCCATTACCATCAGTAAACCCTGAAAAGTACTACCATATTCGGGAGACGGACAAACGCTCTTCCAGAAAATTTAGAACCACAGCCTACACGTACGCAGTGAAGTTTAAAGATTTCAAGTCTGACGTACCCTTGGAAAAAGCAGAAGGGTTTATCACCGATGTGTGGGATTCTTTGTTAACCACACTAAAACGGCAATGTCAAGCCAAAGAAGACGATCGCTTGAGACTTTCTATTCATCACGACAATTTGAAGTCTCCCGTTTGGATCGAGTTTAGCAGTCCAACAG
The DNA here is from genome assembly GCA_016617855.1 of Megalonaias nervosa. Lineage (NCBI taxonomy): Eukaryota > Metazoa > Mollusca > Bivalvia > Unionida > Unionidae > Megalonaias > Megalonaias nervosa. Next base: position 21,946 of record JAECUM010024590.1, read on the forward strand.
AATTGACACCTTCCAAAATCATGGGCAAGATTCAACACGTACAACAATCCAATGACAAATTTCACATCACGGACGGAAAAGCGACACTGTACATGACCCACGTGTCTCTTCCCCAAGGGACAGGTAAAAAAAGTTGATGTTGGTAGACAACTTGCGTAACCTCAAGCGTAGCCTCGTCCAAATTAACAATCCAAAAGACAAGATGTGTTTAGCCCGTGCCATCGTGGTGGGACAAGCGTATGCCGACAAGAACGACACGGCAGAATGGAAAAGAGCCTGGAAAACTATTCAACAATCGGACCGAGCCAAACAACGAAAAGAAGCAGAACTCCTGTTACAGCAAGCGGGGTTAGCTAAAGACACACCCTGTGGCATTCCTGAAATGCAAAAATTGCAAGACGAAATGGGCTCCACGTTACACCTTGAAAGTTCACCCTCAAGAAGTGGGCGAACCTCTGTTGTTTCGAGGTAAAGATTTTAAAGACGGAAAATACATTCACGTCTATCATCACGACGAACATTTTGATGCCATTACCAGTATCACTGCATTCCTGGGATACGGTTATTACTGTGAGAAATGTGACTATGGCTATAACAATCGAGAGCAACATAAGCATTGCGGATCAAAATATAAGGGATGTTTAGCCTC
>JAECUM010024591.1:0-44883 GCA_016617855.1 Megalonaias nervosa
TATCTACAATGCAATTTATTATTTCTTTGTATAGCTCTTTGCTATTTTTATCCGTTGTGTATAGTAGGCTTTCTATCTGAAAGGTACCATACTGAGTTGTAATTTTTGCAGTTAATTTCTTTCTCTCTTTATTTGCTTTGCAGTTCAATATCGAATGTTTTTTGGGGTTTTTTTTTTGCGTATAAACTTTGTTTTACATAAAGTGGCAAACTGGTAATTTTTTAAAATATCTTCCAAATGCTACACCTCCAGTTAGCCAAACATCATGTAGGTTCATATATATCATGCTTTGCAAGGATGTTGACTTAATATTTGCACAGGTTTTCATTAGGATTTCTAAATTCCACTTTATAATCTGTTTTCCTGCTAAAATCTTGGATTAAAAGCTTGTATATATTGAAATATTTTTCCTCAGTCCATATTTTCTTGATCTGACTATATTTAAGAATTGTATTTTTGATATATCTCATTTTTCTTGGCGGTTCTATTAATTTAGTTATATTATTGTTTCTGTATATCCCAGGTATTTGTTTCAACGAATACACAAAGAAATATATATTTTTCCACACAGACTCCCTTTTATCCATTTTTTAAAATGTTATTTCAAATATTTTCTAATCTATAATGTCTAAGGTGTGGGGTATTTAGTCATCCCTCCTTCATTATTTTATGAGTATTCGCTGCGGAGGTAATGTAATTTCCATCCCCATATGAATAGGATTATTTCTTTGTCAAAGGTATCTATGATTCTGTTCTTTAAATCTACCTAGTCAAACATATACCATATTTTAATATACATATGTTTGAGCGACCTGCATTCGATCTATTATAATCAAATTTGCATGAGCCTACATTTGTAAGTTAGTTCGTAGTTTTTCTAAAATGTGTTGAATTTTTATACTCTTAAATCTCCCCCCCCCCAGTCACTCCTAAACCTTTTACACGTGTCGTTACAAGTTCTGGTTTGAGTCCAGGGTGGTTCCCCCGCCAGTTACCTATTAACAGAATTTCAGGTTTTCTATTGCTTTCCCAAAGTCCATAAATTCCTTTTCTAACTGTTTGAAGGGGTAGGCATCGGAAGTAAAATTGGTATAGTCATGAACATGCTGTACCATTTTTAGTTCTTTTCTGAGGTTTAGGAGTTTAATTCCCTTTATATTTTTATTGTTATGTATTTTTATTCGGAGGGCTTCTATTGCTGTTACATATAATATCATCGATAAGGAACAATTCTGTCTCGGTGAACGTTATAGTTTTAGTTTTTCCATATGCCTACTATTTCCTTTTCTTATTTCTTCCATGATTTGCATCCCTCTTGCTTTAATATATAAATTGGAGAATTCTCCTGCCCTTATTTTGTGCCAGTGAATTTTTGTAATCTTATAAAGCTTCGTACTGTCTCCTCGCTTTTATTTTTATCCTCTTCTTTTTGTATTTAAATATTTATTATTGTATTGCATTCTCTTTGCCTTCCCCGTCTTATATTTTGTTTGACTTGACAATACGTTTTGGTTATTGATTTAATTTCCTCCTTAATCCGCCCCCCCCCCCCGCTCTTTCATTAGGTTGTAATATTCCCTATTTAAAAAGGTTTCTAACAGTACTGTAGTTATGGCTTTGTATTCTTCGTCTTCTACATCTGAGTTGCTTAATTTCCATAGGTTCTGACCCAATCTTGCCCAGCTTCACTTGGTAACAGGTAAATCATCGCTAAATTAACGGTCGAATAATTCAGTTTTCTTGTATCTATTTGCAGTTTTGATTGTATTATACAAATCTGTATTTCAGGATGCCTGAAACTTCTGCAATCACTACACGTACTGATGGAAAGAAAATTCAAACTTACGCTTGTTATTATGGTGTATTTTTGTAACAGCTAGCAAAACTGTATACGAATTGGACAGTGACGACCACATGTGAAGCTATTGAAGTCAGCCAAGTCTAAAACTTTCATCAAACTTTTTTAAAAAAAATCATTTATTTATCAGTAAATTTTTTAAAGATAGTATATATCCTTTGGCAGTCCCCTTGCCACATAACTTGGAAATAGTGCAGAGAGTTTCTCAGTTTACCATCACTGATATAAAATAAAGGTATGCTCTTTACCGATAGAGGATATTTGCTTCTATCGAGTGAACAACGGATATATTTCTTTATTTCATTATTTTGTGGGTGGAATATATCCATTATTCACTCGATACAAGCCGATTTTACTTGCATGTTATGCTCAAACGTTTTGGCTAGCAAAATGTATAACAAATTGAAGTAGACGCTTTCTTATTGGATAATGTCAGCTGATCACCATTTATTTTCTGCTGTGTTTTTCTTGGTATTTGCATAGAAAATAGTAGTAGTAACTGAACCAGCTTCAGGCCAATTGGACCGATGTGGCCCAGTCTGGCTCCACATTCACAGGTAATTTAGTAATTTTTAAAAATATATCTATAGAGAGAAAGCAATTTTAAATCGATGGAAGAAAATTTTAAGTTCAATATCATATAAAACTTGCTTAAAAGTTTATTTCCAAATACCGTGCTCACAGGGGGCCCCTCGCGTAAATCCATGGGTCCCGCCAAAATGACCCAAATCGGGCCCCGGGTTTGCTAAGGTCACTGCTGAGTAATAACATAGTTCTCTTTCATAACTCAGCGATGAATACACATAATCAAAAAGAAATATGAAAAATAGGTTGCTGGATTCGAATCTGGTACACCTGCGTGATATGTGGATATATTTACCATTAAACTAAGAATATTACGAAAATACTCTTCGAATTTCTTGGTCATAATGTTATCAATGTTTATCGATCACATTGAGACAAAAGCCATTTTAATTTGATTGGTTGGTTGGTTGGTTGGTATGTGTATGTGTATATGTATAACACCATTTTATTTGGCTCTACATGGCGGCCAGTATTTGTGGTGGAAGAAGAATCCAGGAAGACCCACAGACCCACAGGAAGCTACTGGCAAGCTTTCTCGCATACCCACGTAGGTAGAGTCGAGACTCGAACTCATGCGAACGGAGGTTAGTGTCAGTGACAAAATAAAGGTGAGCGCCTTAGACCACTCGGCCACATGTGACCCCATTCATAATTGATTCTAGTGAATTATGAAAAATATTTTAAATGGAAAATCCACTGATTCGCAGACTAGCATATAATAAAAATATGTATAATCATCTCAAATTCATGTACATAATGAATGCTATATACAGTAAAAAAAATATAAATAAAACAACCATCTCTCCTACAAAATATATACTGTCTCGATCTATATCTAAATAACCACGCCTATCTTCATGATTAAAACTTTATACAGTCCGAATTAAAACCACTATGCTATTCCGGATTACGGCCAGTTATTCCAGTCCCGTTTCATAAGTATACTAATACAGTCGCGTGATTACGTGAAGTGATTACATAAGCCACTACTTTATGGATGCCGAGAGCAGAACCCTGATATTTAGACCGTCCAACTCATGCGATCGCTTTATTTCCGTCTCGCTGGTAATCGTAATAGCGAAATTAAGTTACATATAATACTCTTAGGTGACACATATAAATTATACCTAAGCGAGATATATACTAAACCTTTGGGCGACACATGAACCATTCGGCGACCGGTCGCCCAAAGGTTGGTTATATGCATGAGCGTACATCGTTTTACCGTTCGGCGACAGTAAATGGGCGACAAAAAATGTATGTTTGTCATTTATTGTATTTTACCAATTTTTCGAGTATTTTCATATTCCTTTCAGTATTCCATACAGTATTCACTATATAGGCACAATCATGACTCGTACGTATTCACACATTATCAGTATACAACGATGTCGCCGAAAGGTTGCAATTTAGACGCTGTCGCCTAAAGGTCGGATTTGTGCATATATATATATATATATATATATATATATATATATATATATATATATATATATATATATATCTTTGCATAAAAAGACCAAGACATTAATGGCAAGACATGTTGTACCATAGGACCCTTGTAGTCTTAAAAATCAGTTTGTTATATGTAATTAGTATAATATTATATTTCAAATACATTGAATGATTTCGGTATATTGGTCATCAAATGACTCACAAAAGCTAGAAACACTAAAAAACTTCATCCATTTTGTTTCTTAAAGGCCACAGAGGTAATATTTTTTATGTCATAACTAGACACATGTTGTGAACCTTTATATTACACACCAGTAGGTGGAATGTCCAATATAGAGACTTTATTCATAAATATTATTTCTATTGTAACATGTCAGAAATAACAATCATTGTTATGTACTATAAAATATTTCTACTTGTATGTTTATTCGGGACAGTTTGGCCCTGATGGTCATGCGGTGCCAATGCCCATGCAAAGAACTCTCCTACCACTAGAACATTAGATAAATAAGGAACAGTATGTCCATGCAAAGAACTCTCGTAAATGCTCTATCACTGGAACATCAAGTACAAAAACGAAAGTATACTTTATTCAGGCAATAAGTAGTGCCTAGCCCATTTATTTAAATAACATTATGTTATTTAACTATTTTTCAGACAAATTCTGGCAATTACATAGGTTGTATATTCATACACTCGCGCTCATTAGGTTGCAAAGGTATGCAAGCTTGTCGTTGCGTTTAATGAGGCACATTTCGTGCAACACAATTTTTTTCAGTTTAACATCTTTTTAATTTGTGATACGACCTATTTTTTTTAAAAACAAATGACAAGAGATTTGAATCTTTACAATAAACATTTAAATTTGAGACCCTTTTAAATGTGTTATATGATTTTCAGGAAATTATAAAAGAAGTAGATTTTACTTATTTAAAAAATTACTCCAGCATCACTTGACATACTTTTAAGTACATATGTTGTCACAGAATCACATGGAAATAACTTGATCATTTAAGCTACTGGAAGTTTCATACAATGTACACCTTTATTAAGATCTTGTTATGTCCTGACATCTAAATAAATAATAATAAACATAATAATAATCATGGAATTATAAAAAAGCAAAAATTAAAATTTCTTTACTGGTTTAAGTTTCTGAAAGTGCAAACCATAGTTGAAGAATAATAAAGAATGGTCATCTAACCATTTTCAAAGTCTGTTATCAATAATAATCCTAGACTATTTGGAGGATTGCCTTGAAACTTTACACCTACACACACTCATCCCATAGTCTAGTTGATTCTAAATTAAAATGGTGTTTCTTGAACATCCATTATGGCTACCACATTCGCCATCTTGAAAATCTCATTGATAAACTCCTCCCAAATGGAGGGGGTTTTCATTAAAAACTGCTTGGATGATTACCATGAAACATAACACACACACACACACATTCATCCCATAGTCTTGGTCCTAAATGAAACTAGTGGCACTTGGATATCCAAGATATCCACCACAGTGGCCATCTTGAAAATCTTATTGCTAGTACTACTGAATTGATGGTCATATCAACATGAGGTTTTCACTCAAAACTCATCCTGAACTACTACAAGGATTGCCATGAAATCTTACACACACATTAATCACAAAGTCTTATTGGTCCTAAGTGAAAATGACGCCACTTAGACATACAATATGGCTACCACAGTGGCCATCTTAAAAATTTTGTTATCGCAAGTTCTCCTGAATAGATCCCCGAAAAATACATATATATTTAGTAACATATGTATTATGCTGTCTAAATGAAAATAGGTCAATCTATTGTTCAATATGGCCACCATGGAGACCAGCTTGAAAGTCTTGCTATCACTGTTCCTTCTGAATGGAGAGTCAAATTGACTTTCACCGAAGAGATCTCATGATGTCTGGTTGGTCCTAAAAGAAGTGGTACTGATCGGACGGTCAATATGGCTACCACAGTGGTCAACTATAAAATTATATTGTTACTCCTTTTGAAAGGACTCGGGATTTTCAGAAAAGACTTCTTGTGATGCCTCATTGGTCCTAAATAAAAATGGTGATAATCTGATATCTACTATGTTCACCATACTGGCTATCTTGAAACTACTATTATTGTTAATCTTCATGAATGAAAAGTAAAATAGCTATAGGGTTTTCACCGGAACACTTCTTATGATGTATAATTGGTCTGCAATGAATATGGTATAGATTTAATGCACAATATCGCCACCACAGTGGCCATCTTGACCATATTGTCATCACTACGACTCCTGAATTGATGGTTCTATCAACAAGTATTTGTATTAAACAAATTCTTATGATGTCTTAGTTGTCCTAATAATGTCATTCAAACATTCAGTATGCCTGCCACAGTGGCCATCTGCAAGATCTTGTTATCGTAATCTCTCCTGAATGAATAGTCAAATCATATATGGTTTTCAATGTAACACTCCTCGAGATGTTAACTTGGTCATAAAGGAAAATTGTGGCAAACCTGCCCCCAATATTGGTGTCACTATGGCCATCTAAAATCATGTTATCACTACTACTTCTTGATGGCTGGTCATATCGTAATAGTGCTTCTTTTGATCCGTGGTACTAAATACAAATGGTGTCAATCTGATATTGAATATAGCCACTATGGCATCCATCTTGAAAACCTGGTAATCATGCTACTCAAAAAACAGAAAGTCATATTAAGATGAGGTTTCAACAGAAGACATCTTATTATGCTGTGTTGGTCCTAAATGAAAATAGTGCCAAGTTGATATTTAATATGCCCACTTCAACAACAAATTTGACAAGCTTTTCATTACTGAGAAATATCAAAATTGGTATCAACACTTTGCAGTTAAAAGAAAGAAATGGTCATACCTTGAATTCCTTGAAATTCTTTTCAGCCAGTAGAGTTTCAATGCCTTCGAGGGGCTCTTGGTAAGATATGTCAGACAGACTGGTATAATCATGCAAACCTTTACAGTCATCAGTTATTATCATCATCATTAACATCAACTTTAGCGATTAAGACAAATATCATCCATAAATGCCTTTTCTCTCATTTTGTACATTTGGCAGAACTTGATTCAGTTAATGTATATACTCGCTTATAAGTCGAGTCCAACTGTAAACTGCACAGACCATGATCTGCAGACATATTATGCGCATAATATGATGGCAGATCTGTGTCTATACAGTTGATTAGGAGTTATCATTAGAACAAACAACATAGATCCAGATATGCTGGTGATTTATCCTATGGCAGATCAGTGTCTGTATTGTTTGCCGTTGGACTTCACATATAAGCAAATATAGAGAATACTTGCTTTCGATTTTATTGTATGATTTGGTAGAATTCTGAGACTAATTTCAACCAAATAATGACAGACAATGACATCAACACAAGTAAAATTACCATTTCCACAAAAGAAATTTCTGTTTTGTGCAATCAAAGGTTTAATCATGAGTTAGATTAATTTATAGGCAAGAAAGGGTCAAATTTATTGATCATATCAGAAGCTCATTACGCATCGATATACATGCTGAGTAAACAAACTGCATAATGGATCTGTACGTATGCAAAAAATATTACAAGAAATATATATCATTTAGTCAGATCGCAAAATCTGCAATGTTTCGCGATGGATTTTAAATGTTTTCGATATTGTCATTTTCTGGTGAATGTTTAGAAACTAAAAATTATGTTTCGTTTTTAATTTGCAGTTGATTAAATATGTTTATTTCTGTATAATTACAATACTGTACCCTAAGTGCTCCTATCAGTAAAAATTAGTTACAATTTGTAGCTTCTGTTTTGCTTATTTGAAGTCTTACAGCCAAAATACACATTGAAAAGGCCAGGAAAGACACCTAATCTGTATTGTCCGGTGGATGACATATGGATAAACATTATAATGTCAGAAAATGAAACGTATATGCATGCATGGATACGTAACATATGTACTCAGTCTGCCCAGTTGAAAATAAAGAATATAACCCTTTTCGAATACTGTAATGATGCATAACGTCATAATGCGCACGTGTATGTTATGTTGTCTTGTGTATTATTGTGTTCCTCATTAAATCTATCCCATGGTTTATAATCCTCTAGCACGCGGCTAGGCTGCGCTCAAAGTTTCACTGGTATTCGCGGATAGGCATTAGCAACAACGATTTTGGTTATGATGCAAGGTGCTGGATCCTGTCCCTATCTGTTCCAAATGTGTGTCTTTGTGTTTGTTTGTGAGAGACAGACAGACAGACAGAGACGGGAGAGAGAGAAACAGTGATCAGTATGATCCTGGGGGTTTTTTTTCCTTATTTTTACTACGTCTTTTCAACCAAAACAAACTTCAGACGCACCCCTGTCAGAAATGGAACTACCCTGTTAAGATCGAGCACTATAAGTTATCTCATCACGACACTCAAAACTAAAAGTTGGTTTTAGAAGCCGTTTCGAATCTTTTGCCCTCACATGATGCTCTCTGCAAACAAAACTGGCGGCTCCATATTTATCAAAAGCTATGTCTACTGCACCATACCTATGCATCCGGCCAATATGAGTCAATAATGACATTGCTTTAAGCCCAGTACCACAAAGTGGAAAGTACACATTTCTCTGTACAACATATTGGAAACTAGTTAAAGCAAAATAGCAAAATATTTAGCGTGACTATTCTATCTTGTGCACACCGTGCATGCACTAGTGTTTCTCTAGAATGCCTTCAGCTATCAGCTCGGACTGTATTTGCTTTTGCCAGAAATGCAACGAACGCCTGTCTATATTATCCGATTCCTGTTATTATACTTCTGGGGCAAATGAGTAGCAATCACACCTACCACTAGCAGATTCAAACAACGTATCCAATGTCAAACCTCTCCAACCTATCACTGAAATTCGACGAAAACATATCGAAAGTTTTTCACCTAACATTTCCAGTATACTCAGTATACACAGCAAGCGTTACAAATTTGGTGACATTTCAGAACTCTTGATCTGGAAAACGGTAGATTGCTTAGATCTAACTGAAACAAGGATATATTCAACATACACCGATGCCCGGTTTACTGCTTCAACCTATGGCTGGGATCTCGAACCAGGGCATACTGAATACATATGTACAGAAAAAAAAAACACTTCACAAACATACCTAACTCCCAGCCAGCTGTTATAAACCCTTAGACTTGCTAAACACTGTTTTCACTAAGGACTGTACCTCATAATTAGCTAACATTAATATCTATAATGATACTGTACTTCGTTATTTGATAACACTACTATCTATGTTGATAATCTCATGCTGCTAGGAGACCTAACCTTTGACCTTTTAGACCATGGCAAATGTCAGCCTCTTATCCATATTTTACATTTTTCTAACATAATAAATATAACCTCTTAACGATCCTGTTTCAAAAGTGAGGACAAACCCTCGCACGTATGTGTTACCCTAGCGAACAACAAAAAGCAAGTACTTATAAAACTATAAATGTTAACACTTGTATTAGTAACTTTCATAATATGATTTTCACAATGATCGAAGGAAGACTACTGTCAACAACCCGAAGTAAATTTACATCCCGCAGTTTTAAGGATTTTAACCAGGAAAACTTCAATGCCGACCTACCGTCTGCGCCTTTTCATGTAACTTCTATATTTAGTGATCCCGATGTTGTCTAGTGGTTATTTGAATAACTACTAGTTAATGTTATCGAGGATCATGCATCTCTTAAACAAAAAAAGACAAAAAGCCAATCAGCTCCTTTTACCAATGGCACTCTAAAAAAGTCAATACTCGGAAAAGCTTGGCACCAGTTTCATCTAGTACAAACACGACATCATAAGAAGTCTTCTGGTGGAAAGACTGAGTTGATATGACTTTTCCGTTTTGGAGGAGTAACCATAACAACAGATAGATGGCATCGGGTCACAATTAGTACTTCCAGTTCAGTACCTATGAATGTAGTTCTAGTCCATTTTTAGAACATTTTTTCCTCTCTTATTTTGGTGGTGATAAAAGAGTTTTATTTGTACATTTTTGGTATGGATTTAAGGGTAATTGTTTATTCTTGAGAATATGAGCTTATGGTGTGGTTGTCTGTGTGTATTTCGGCGACAGTGCACACTGAGTAATAAGGCCTTGGTGATGATCCGGAAGTGAAATCTGTGTTCCACTGCATGGTGCTTTGTTTACAATCCAGCCTCTCAAACAAAATGCAGGTGAACCTTTGAGAAGAACTTCACCGTGAAGTCATCTTTGAAGGTATGTTTGATTAACATATGATTTGTATTGATTGTCACACAGTGGAAAGTTCAGCACTGAGAAACAAATGTAGAGAATATATAGTAAAATTAATTGTGTTCTATGGCCAGATGTTTCTGTGGCCATATTAGATAGGTAATATTCCACTGAGTACAAGGGACCCCGACTTTCCGAGTAGTCTAAAGAGCTCGCATTGACCAGTCACTGCCATCTCATCCTATGTAAGCGTGCGTTTGGAGTCTTGGGCGCGGTTAATGTGGTTATGCGAGAAAGCTTGTCAGTACCTTCCTGCGAGTCAGTGGATCATAGTGGGGTTTTCTCGGGTTCTTCCTCCATTATTTATGTTGGTCACCATGTATGGTCTATCATGCGCTGAAAATGGTTTTAAACCCAAAACAACAACAGATTAACACCAGCTTGATTTCACAACAACTATATATCATAAAACGTCTTTCAGAGAAAACCCCCGGGTGATGTGATCATTCCATTCGGGACAAGTAGCGATAAAAGATATTTCAAGCTGGCTACTCTGGCAGCCATATTGAATGTCACAGAGCCCACAAAAGCCAAACGTGGAAATAGCTAATTATTAAGACACATCCGATATTGTATGTTCTACTAAGAATTATTGCACTCATCTCCAATATTATCTTCTGTTCAGTGTTAAATATTATCCATGAACTTATTTTCCATGTCCTTCAAATTGACGAAAAATATCAACATTTAGGATACAAAGATTTATTTATTTGACAGCAATCACCGACTTCATCATCACAAACCTCCCAAAACAGAAGAAGTGTATACGTGTAGCCAGTGGTGTAGTGCTAAATACAGAAGTTATAAAACGCAACAAAGAAGTGAGAGAAAGCATGTTATTCAGATATGGGGTCACCATGTCGAGCGCAAAAAAGTAAGGGAACGAGCAACAATAGTTGGGGAACGTCGTTTCCACAGCACCTCACCCCTGCATGTAGTAAAGGATCATTTTGATTTCGGCTGTGCTGTAGGACAGGACTTCCTTTCTTAACAGTTTTCGACCGCTTAGCATTTACATTGGCTTGGATAATATAGGAAGTATTTTACCAGGTGCATCTTATATTGCAAGCGGCCTCCATCTGCTGCAGTCATATTGCATAACTTCAAATGGCTAAGTTATCGTTTTGACTTTAGATTGGAACAGTGAATGTATTTTGCAAGCCATCTGATGCGTACGTGCACATTATGTGTATGCTAAATCGGCATGTAGAAGGATCCACTTCCTTTTGTATAAGTACACGAGTATATCAATCGGGACGTATGACGTAAGCTATTTATTTGTATGTATCCAGAAAACATAGACCCACGTGTGCAGCGACAAACTACGCTGTAACAGTAAAACCTGCGGTACTTAATTGTAATGATAAATAGATAGAACACTGTTTGCAAAGATCTGCTGGAACGTTATGAGAGGGGTATATCAGGGTATATGCCATTAGCAGTCCAGTGAGCGTTATACACTGTTACATACGGCAACGGTAGTCTGTTCTCTTTTCAGTGTACCGGATATTGTTTATCTCTTGTTCTCAATCTATTTTAGAGAATATGGAGTGGCTTAGTTACTGTATTTGTATTATGTGTGTATCTTGTCTTACAGATAGAAACACCATTCTTCAGTATTGTGTCTCCAGTACTGTTCGTTATATTCTGCACGGACACAGCACTAGGTGCCCCATTGACCTGTGAAGTTCAAGCAATCTCAGTCTCCAGTATGATCAGTTGGTACAGTACAACATAACCGTCAATTTCTTTTTCCGGACAAGTCTTGCAGAGGGACAGATGACATCGAATTGGGACATCACAAACATTGCGCACGACAGCCTAGCTGTTACATATATGTAATTAAATTATGTGTTTTAAATTCCTTTTTATTTTATTTTTGTTTCATTACATTTTATTGTAAGGATAATATTTTTACTCGATTTGACATTTTTCCCAGTAAATTTAGTTCAGTTCTTTTTAGCCTGATTAAAACGTAGTAGATTGCTACATTATATTTTTAGCTGACCTAGTTCTTGACCTTGGTTCTGAATTCGTATACACTAAGTGAAAATGATAGGTGATTACCAAGGTCATGTTCAGCCCACGTGTTAGCTCTGTTCTAAACAGATTTTTTAAAATTCATTTCCAGTGTAGGAATCAATGATTCTTAGCTAGGACTATTCTAGCCAACGTGCTAATTGACTTGTAGTGAGTGATCAAGTGACCCATCACGCGAGCTTGAAATTACGTTTTAGTTGCGTTTAATACTCATATCTCAGTGTTTCTGAGTGAGTTGTAAATAATACCTTGAGGCTGAAAGGTATTCCCGTTGTTGCCATTTGAATTGAGTTTATTTTATTTAAAATAATTTATTCATCCTGGAAAATATTCTTCTTCATCGAAATTCTTGGACAAAGACATTAACTAAAATTATTTGGAATTGAAAAGCCAGAATTATATTCTTGGTTACTCAACAAAGAACTGTTGACACATCAGCACAAACTGGTTATAGAGGACGTCATCACCTTCCATTTTGGAACTTCATCGACATTCGAACTTTGATTCAGTTAGAACTTTTTAGTGATAGGACTCACATTTTTCAATTCTAGGATTAATTTTTGGATTATATTCACAAACCATGAGTCCTGTTTCATATTTTACCTTGTTTTCTAGGGAAATAAATTATTTTGTTAAATTTAAATAGCTTGTTGACTTCACTCTTTTCTTTTCTTACTTTTGTACGAGCCTACACGTAAAAAAAAAGAAAATTGGGTTCTCGACTTCGGGCCATATGAATTTTGGCTAAAATATTTCAGAAAATTGTTTTTTTAAATTTAAATTCCCCTAGTTTTCAGAATATTTTAAATCTCAAGTACTATTTCATATTTTGTTTGAAATTTTAGTGGAATCAACAGGCTTTTTTTCGCAATGTCATCAAAAGTGCAGACTTTTCTTTATAGTCCTACTCAGGAGCAGTTGGATAGTTTGAAAAAAGATGAGTTGCTTGGACTTGCCAGAAAATATAATTTTTCTGAGGCAAAATCTTCCTTAACGAAGCAAGAAATTAAAAACATTTTGATCCAGGATTTGGTAGACAATAATGTTTTCGATAAAAGTGTTTTGGGTTCGATCAATATATCTGTATCAGACTCTGATATAAAAGTAAAGGAATTGAAATTAAAATACAAGATGGAATTAGAGTTAAGGAAGCTGGAACTTCAGAAAGATAAAGAGGACAACACTCCCCTACATTTGATGTTTTCAAAAATATCAAGTTAGTGTCCCCTTTTCTGGACAAAGAAGTAGACATATATTTTCCTCGTTTTGAAAATATTGCGGAAAATTTGAATGGTCAAGGGTGCATTGGATTCTATTATTACAATGTGTATTAATTAGTAAAGCTACTGATATTTACCATTCAATGTCAGTTCACCAAAGTGCTGACTATAATGTAGTTAAGGAATGCATTTTACATGGTTATGAGTTAGTTCCTGAGGCTTATCGGCAAAAATTTAGGAACTATAAAAAACATGCTGAACAAACTCATGTCGAATTCGCAAGAGAAAACGAGCAGTTATTTGATAGATGGTGCTTAGCCAAGAAAGTTGAACATGATTATGAAAGTCTCAAACAACTTGTATTACTTGAAGAGTTCAAGAACTGTGTCCATATTGACTTTAAGACTTATCTTGAAGAGCATCAGACTGAAACCTTGGAAAATGCCGTTCGTGCTGCTGATAAGTATTTCTTAACTCATAAAGTTTCTGTGGTAGGCACGTCTTTCAGTCAGCAGTTACTGGTAGAAAGGTATTTCAGCCTAATACGACTCCTTCTAAAACTCAATCTGGCCCAACTTTTAAAAATCAAGCTTCTGATCAGCTTGATTCACAATCCTTGTCTATTCCTACGTGTACCTATTGCAAGAGAAAAGGACACGTTATTTTTGATTCCTTTAAATTGAAATATAAGCATCAGAATCAGGACAGACCTATCCCAAATGCTCTTATTTCTATGAGTTCAAGGTCACAGTCATGTATTGAAAGCAATACATTTGTTGGGGCTAATAATCCCCAGTCTGATTTTATTTTGGAAAATTATGAACCATTCATGTCGAAGGGTTCTATATCACTCTTGGTTGATTAGGCCAAAATAATATCCCTTTAAAATTTTAAGGGATGCAGGAGATTCTCAAAGTCTTTTACTATCAGGTACTTTGCCTTCTTCTGAGAAGTCTTCTTCTAATGAGAGTGTTCTCAGTCAGAGAGTAGAGTGCGGCTTTGTTAATGTTCCTCTCCTTTCTGTAAATTTGTCATCAGACTTAGTTTCAGGACCTGTGACAGTCGGTATAGTTAGTTCTTTACCCATTCGGGGCATTCATTTGCTGCTAGGCAACGACCTAGCTGGAGACAATGTTGTGGTTAATCAGCTTGTAACTAACAAGCCTTGTTTGGATCAAAACGTTGATCCAACTGAAAAAGAATTCCCTGATTTATACCCAGCTTGTGCAGTCACTAGAGCTATGTCAAAGAAAGCTCTTGAGAATGATTTCGATAAGGACAATATTCTTTTAGCTGACACATGCATTGGTCAGGCTTTTGATGAGGTCGCTTTCACTCTAAGTTTGGGTCAATCAAAAGGTATTGATCACAGTGATCCTATTTTAACTACTCATTCTCTTCTATCTAATCAGGGTGACAAACGACAATCACTTGTCGTCGAACACGAAAAAGATCCTGAGATCTCCTGTTTGTTTTAGAGGGCCATTAATGAAACTGAAGTCACTGAGGTACCTGTCTGTTATTTCATTAAAAATGAAATTCTTATGAGAAAATGGAGACCTCCCGAGGTACCTGCTGGTGACGAGTGGTCAGAGAACTATCAGATTGTAGTTCCAAAATCTTACAGACAGGAAATACTTAGTTTGGCCCATGAAACTCCTCTGGCTGGTCATTTAGGGATTAATAAGACTTCTTACAAGATTTTGACTCACTTTTATTGGCCAAAACTCAAAAGTGATGTTTGTAAATACTGTAGATCTTGTCATAATTGTCAAATGGTAGGAAAACCCAATCAGAAGATACCTAAGGCTCATCTGCAACCTATTCCTGCATTTGACGAACCATTTAGCAGAATAATGGTAGATTGTGTTGGTCCCTTACCTAAGACCAAGTCAGGCCACCAACATTTGTTGACCATTATGTGTGCGTCAACAAGATTCCCAGAGGCAATTCCTTTGAGGAATATTAAAACCAAAACTAAGGTAAAAGCTTTGATGAAGTTTTTTTTACTCAATTTGGCCTTCCCAAATCTGTTCAATCGGATCAAGGGTCGAATTTTATGTCTGGCATTTTCCAACAAGTTATGTATGAATTAGACATTCAACAATTCAAACCTTCTGCCTATCACCCTGAGATCCTAGGGGTTTTGAAAAGATTTCATCAGACCTTGAAAAATATGATTCGATCATATTGCTTTGATACGGGTAAAGATTGGGATGAAGGCATTCATTTACTTTTGTTTGCTGTTAGGGAATCAGTTCAAGAATCTTTAGGATTCAATCCCTTTGAACTAGTTTTCGGGCACACTGTGCGTGGACCATTGAAGTTGTTGAAAGAGAAACTTCTTTCTAATGAAGATACTGAACTTAATCTTCTTGATTATGTATCTAATTTTAAGTATATGTTGTCAAAGGCTTGTGAGGTCGCAAGACCGAATCTGCACTCTACTCAGTCAAAAATGAAATTAAGGTATGATAAAAACTCAAAGGAAAGGAGTTTTCAGCCTGATGATAGAGTTCTAGCTCTATTGCCAATTCCACAAAATCCTCTTCAGGTCAAGTATCATGTTTCGTTCACTGTTGAAAAGAAAGTAAGATTTAAATTACATCATAAATACTCCTGGGAGTCGAAAACAAAAACAACTTTGCCAGATTAACATGTTAAAGGAGTATATTGAAAGAGATAGAAAACTAAATCATGCAATTAATTTAGCTGTACCTGTCCCACTCACTGAGGATTTAAGTGAAGGAATTCAATCTGACACTATTGATTTTGGAGCGACAAATCTTCGGAATTCGGAAGTTATGAAAAATCTGGACCAGAAGCTTTTACATTTGCAACAATAGGAAAGAAAAGAATTTAAATAGCTATTATTTGAATATGAGCACTTGTTTCCAGATGTTCCTACGAGGATCAACAAAATTTTTCATCACGTTAAAATTGTGAATTCTAAACCTGTGAAACAACACCCATACAGGATGAACCCTCCCAAACAGGAATACTTGGAAAAGGAGGTTCAGTATTTACTGGAGAATGATTTTATAGAGCCCAGTAAAAGCGACTGGAGTTCACAATGTATACTTGTTCCGAAACCAAATAAAACTTTCCGTATGTGCACTGATTATAGGTGAATAATGTGACTAAGACAGATTCATTTCCATTACCAAAAATCGATGACTGTATTGATAAAATTGGAATTGCCAAGTATGTCACCAAACTTGACTTCTGAAATGATTTTGGCAAATTCCACTAATGGAAAGGGCAAAGGAAATTTCGGCATTTGTGACTCTAGATGGACTCTATCAATATAATGTAATGCCGTCCGGGATGAAGGGTTCGCCAAGTACTTTTCAACGTTTGATGAATACGATTACCTCTGGTCTAGATAATTGCGATGCTTATATCGATGATGTCATCATCTACAACGACACCTGGAAAGAACATCTAACAACGATTCGGTAATTCTTTGACAGACTCACTGATGCAAGTTTGACAATCAATTTATCTAAAAGTGAGTTCTGCCGTGCTTGTGTGATTTTTCTAGGACATATTGTGGGACATGGAAAAGTGAAGCCTATAGATGCTAAGGTCAAGGCTATCTCTGATTTTCCTGTGCCTGTCAGTAAAAAGCAACTGATGCGATTTTTAGGTATGGCTGGTTACTATCGCAAATTTTGTTCTAATTTTTGTAATATTGCTGAACCCCTGACAAATTGTTTTAGTAAGAAAAACAAGTTTCTTTGGACTGAAAAATGTCAGGAGGCTTTTGATAGGTTGAAGGCCATTCTTAAAAGTGCGCCGGTTCTTACACCTCTAAATTTCAGTCAATTTTTTTAACTATCTGTTGATGCAAGTGATGTTGGGGTTGGAGCAGTATTGTTTCAAGAAGATAGAAATGGTGTTGCTCATCCAGTGTGCTATTTCTCTAAAAAATTAAATAAGCACCAAAGAAGTTACTCAAGAATCAAGAAGGAATTATTTGGCTTTAATATTTACATTACGGCATTGTGAAGTTTACATTAGTTCAGCTCCTTCTCCGGTTGTTGTGTTTAATGATCACAACCCCCTTACTTTCATCGACAAGATGAAAAATATAAATCAGAGATTATTATGGTGGAGTTTGTTGTTACAGGAATATAATCCTGACATCAGGTACATCAAAGGAAAAGACAATTTAACTGCAGATGCACTTTCCCGTGTATAGAAATATTTTTTCATGTACACTTTGTATAATTCATAAGAGTTCTTCTTCTGTAATTTTCTTACCTCATGTATAATTAACATATGGTAAAATGTAAACTTTATTACATAAATCTTTCTTTTTTGTTATGGGGCAAGTGTTACGTATATGTAATTAAATTATGTGTGTTTTACATTTCTCTTTTTTTTATTTTTGTTTCATTACATTTTATTGTAATGATAATATTTTTACTGGATTTGACATTTTTCCCAGTAAATTTAGTTCAGTTCTTTTAGCCTGATTAAAACGTAGTAGATTGCTACATTATATTTTTAGCTGACCTAGTTCTTGACCTTGGTTCTGAATTCGTAAACACAAAGTAAAAATGATTGGTCATTACCAAGGTCATGTTCAGCCCACGTGTTAGCTCTGTTGTAGCAGCAGGGAGGGTGGATCCTACAAAGTTTTCAATTAAAGATTACCCTGAAAGCTAACGCTTGCTATGGAGACAAAAATACAAACGTCAATAACGTCAAAACCAAAATTTCTATCTGACCCGAACCTTTTCCAATTAGGATAGCTTATTTCGGTTACTTCGATTTTTATTTTTCTGTTTTTGTTTTTTATGGAGTGTTTTGTTTATGTAGCCGCTCACTCATTCTTTGTCGTCAGCCTCCCTGCTGCTGTGTTTTTCAGTCAAAACTTTTATCGAGACCTACACGATATCTCGAACGAAGATCATGTAAATTTATCGTGATAAAACCGTGTGGGGTAGCTTGCGCTTTTGAGATGAAATTGTTGAATTTAATCATATCCATATCTCCTGAACACCAAGTCTGATGAATGTCTCGCAGAGTATGTGTATCAACTCCATTAAACACTGCTAAAAGATCACAACTGTCTCTGATCACTTTAGGTATTTGTGTATATAGCTGAGTAACATATATTACGTTTGTATTTTTGTGTCTTCCTCGGGAAAATATCCGAGCTGGATTTGATTGTTTGTCCAGCATCACATCATCATATACTACGAGATTATTAATACGTGCATCGAGATCATCCATAGATGGAGCTTCATCAATATCGGTGATAAAATCAATAATATCATTATCATCTTCATCTTTATCTTCATCCAACGACTTCACTTCTTCATTAAAATTTTTAAGCACATCGTAGCATCGCTGATCATCTACGGATGGTGCCACCAAATACAACTTATCCCACATTATCCATCTCTTTATTTGAATAAGCAATAATTGCGTCTTACCAGACCCAGATGGACGTATTATAATTGCTCTGATAGAATTTGGTAACGCTGCATGATGCTTGATTGGCTCATGCTTTCGTGTCGCTGAGAAATAAATGACATCCATTTGTACAAATATAATAAATAATATGAATTTATATTATGTTCGATGCAAAGCATCCACCCCCACCAGTGGATTAACAAGAACAACAACAAAAAATAAAAACTTGCACTTACAGGCAAGTGTGTGAAATGTGGTACAAGCAAATACAAATTTATTTCGTCTCGTACGATGACAGGTGGTGATATCGCTGCTTCACTGGGAAAATTGCCAGGAACTCCATGGGCTAAATACCCAGAGGAAAAATATCTTCCTGGATATAATTATTGTGGTCCTGGAACCCGACTTGATATCCGACGTGACGAACGAGACCAACCAAGACCCGGAGAGTATCCAATAAATGCGATTGATCAAGCGTGCCATATTCATGATGTTGCATACTGCAGATGTGAAGTTGATCCCCTCGTTAAATTCCATAAAAAATAAATCTCTCAGAGATAAACTTGCCAGCTTCCTGGTAAAATCAGCAATGAAAGGTAAACTAATGCCAGGAGCCGGTAATTAATCATGCATAAATATTGTAATGGAATCGATTTATTATAGCCCAAGAGGATATTGGAGGGGTAAAGCAGCGATTAGTAAACTTGCTGATGTAGCAAATGTCACACGTTATGTTGCTGCAAATTGGTTAGCACGACAGGCAATATGGCAAATTTATCTACCGCCACCTAAAAAATTCAGTACGTACATTTTGATGTCAGTACTCCCAATGAAGTTCATTAAGCAGATATTTTGTTATACCTCATGATACTATTAAAACACGATGACGTCAATCATGCACTTACAAATACGCATTAACTGTCGTTGACGTTGCAAGTAGATATAAAGAAGCAGAACCATTTTCAACCAAAACAGGAGCTGATGTTGCATCTGCTTTTGAACGAATTTATCAACGCGGTGGTCTACGAAGGCCACAGCTACTACAGGTTGATCCTGGAAAAGAATTTCTTGGTGTAGTATCATCTCGATGAAAAAACATAATGTCATAATCAGACGAGGGCATACTGCAATTCATCGCGATCAGGCAATCGTTGAACGATTTAATCGAACACTTGCTGAGCGGTTATTTGGATATCAATATGTAAAGGAAATATCCACTGACCTTAAGTCCGTGGACAAAAGATCTCGTGAATGGGTTGCAAGACTACCAAGTGTGATAGCTGCTTTAAATAATGAAATTTCTCGTGCAACTTCCATGAAACCCATCAGCGCGATCACAAAAAAAATATACTAATACAACGACGTGACTCTTCCTCAAAACAACCAGTATTAGATAATGTGACTGTAAGATATTTATATGAACCTGGTGAACTTGAAGGGGGTTGAAAAGAGCAACTGATCCTATTTAGAGTGTGACCACACATACAATTTCCAGCGTGGTAAGATCCACGGGTAGACCTGCAATCTACAGACTAGATTTAACTGCTCCTCAACGTGTATTTGTACGTGAAGAGTTACAAGTAATTCCTGAAGATACACAATTACCACCACCTTCACTTCTGTAAAAGTAGAACACTAGAACCCCTACGTCGATTACACTCAAGACAGGTCGATATCACATTTTCACGTGTGTGACCGAGATTACTATTAATTCTATCCAAGGTGAATTGTTTTGGATTATTATTCGAATACTGCCACATCATTACTGTATTACAGCTTGCACAATGATTATTCTGTTTTTGTTTCAGTGTCATGATAAAATCAACATCGAGATCAAAATCACACTTATTTTTTTTTTTTGTCATATTGCTGATAACCAACTAATTTTTTCTTGACAACATCTTTAATCTTTACATCAGTTATTTCCTCGGTCATCACGTGATCTATTACAGCTCTCTTCAGCTGAGATATTTTTCTGACTCTCGACACCGCTAGATAAACTAAATTTGACCATTCGATCCGATCATCGACGATCCAGATGTTTGTATCAGAAATAGATAATCCCTGTGACGAATGAATCGTTATAGCGTATCCTAACGTCCATGGTGACTTATCCATCTTCAACGCTCTCTCAACTGCACTAACATCAACAACAACAATATCATTAAGTACAAGTGTTTGTTTCTCATTCTTTCCTGGATTATCAACTTTTATATTCTGTTTTCGTGTATCTGCTGGGCGATAATAAAGAGGAACAGGCGAATCTGAAAATCTTTCCTTGTGTAACAGAAATAATTTCTCCTGAAGTGTATCACGAACTATCTTCCGACTTGCGACTATCAAATCAGTGGGTTTCCATAAATTCCAAAAATCATTCATCGGAGTTTCTGAAATTATTTCATGCATTGTCTTACACTGAATTCTATCTAGTTGCAGTCTGATCAATCTTATAATTTCTTTCAGCGCTTCATCAATAGTTCTATAATCATCAGTTATCTGCTCATAATAATCTACGCACTTTTTCAGCCATTCGTGTGGAGATGATCCAACAAAAGGTGGTTGTTGACCATGATCACCACACATGATAATCGCAGTATTTCTCGTTAACAACCAATCGAGAAATATTTTTAATGCCTACAACGATACCGTACAGATCTCATCCCAAATAATAATCTTAGGAATATATCTCTCACCCATTGGCTCAGGAGTCCACGTATCTCCCTTCCATCGGAAGAAACTGTGATATGTACACGAATCAACTCCTCGTTCGTTCATTTCACGAGCTAATCTATGTGTGGGTGTCAAAACAATCATATCGTCGAAATAATTCAATCGCACGTGTTGTTTTACCAGAAACACCGCACTCATTGAGATAAACAGTCTTATGACGGACTACAGGATCAAAAACAGATGGAGCCAATGATAACTCCGATAAACGATTATTTTTATAAAATATTTCCTCTGGTCTGTAATCGGCTGATACAGAAGAATCAAGAATCTGTTCTCGTTTCATTATCCATGATCCCCAATCAGCGTCATTGGAAATTTTTAACTGTTTCAGTGATTCTGTGTATCGTTTTATTGATATAAAATGAATCTGTAGCGACTCTAACCGCGGTATCAGAAAATCTGTGAAAAAACGATAATAAATTTATCGAAACGTAAGCAAGTATCGAAGATCTTAAATGAGTGAACTGCGGTGATTCACCTTCAATATAACTCACGATTGTACCTAATTTAGTTTCATCAGATAAATAAACATTTTCTCGGTTTATAAAAGTGTCTCTCTCTTTGTATCAGCAATTATAAAATCCAATTCCGTATCATCCATGATTAATTTACAACAATGTCGTTTGTGATCATATGATCCTCCTTGCGTAAAGTTACCAATTATTTTTCTGCCGAGATCTTTACGCGTTTATTTTCATAATCAGTTATATCAGGATTTTCATCATCAGAGTATTTCTTCTACTGTGGTAACCAAACTTGTTTCTGTGGACGAAATGATATAATTGCTTCACTGAATGTAGATGATACTAAAATTCCTACATCAATCATATATCTAACAAAAACTATTGGAACCCAATATTTTTCTGAAAAATGTCTCCCAAACCAAACATAAACAACCGGATGGAGATTTCGTGCTAACTCGAATGACATAATTTTAGCAAATCCGGTCAGGTCAAAATTTGGTAAGGGTCCATTTATCGCAGCTCTGGTCATCTCGTGTATTGGATGTCCAAATCTTTTGAAACACTCAGAACATTCTCCGTATCCAAGAAAACTTCCGGGATAACATGCAACCATATTAACCGATATAATATCTTTTTAACCGTATTTCGTACTCCATAATCCGCCATGTCCGTATTCTATGCAGCTTAGCTGCACGTCTTCAAGAAATTCCAATCGTGTTGGTTTCCTTGAATTATTCTTCTGAGCAGCATGTGCAGCAACTGACGGAACGGTAAAACAAATACTGACTAATCGTTCAACAGTGATTTCATCACCGATGACATGGTCGTCGTTCGTGTATTTCAACGCAAGATTTTTTCATTTCGTCGTGGAGATGTTCTGTACGATAAATATCTCCATTAGGCCGTACAAACTGATCATAGCGAAGTTTATCGCTGTTCACAGATTCCGAACTCTGAAACAACCACACGGATGCAGGGTCACTCTTACTGATATTTCTGATAAAATCAAACATATCACTGCTATAGATTTTAACAATTCGATTTTGTGGAAATATTGTTATATCGGAAGTCCACGCATGTGCATTATGATCAATAATTTCTATCAAAGTTCCATATCTTTTATATTTCGATTCGTATAAAATCTCTCCGGTTAATGTCTTCACTCTTATTGGAAATCTTAATTTTTTTCCAGTTCAGCAACATCTTTGATAGACGCTCCAGAATCTTTAACTGTTTCTGTCCACTCGTTTATTTTTACGCCTTTAGATCCGTTAAACCGTTTCCTCGTTTCGCGTTTGTGAAATGTTCTGTAACTCGCTCAGCAACACAATTCAGGCGAGAAATTTTCGTTGGTAGAAGTTTAACGACGTCGGGTTCATCATTCAGTGGATATATCGCATAAACAACTGCCGTTACAGGATATGCTCGTTCATAATAAGGTCTATAAATTCCAGTCAATATTCCTGGTTTTGAATTTTATTTATCGTTACAATACCTCCACTATGACCCTGACTAGACACGCGAACACGATCACGTTTGTCATGGATAATCCATGTGTCGTCGTCTGTCGCCACGATAAATTTTATTTGAAAAATATATTTTCGTGCAGCGTCGAGACAATTAATAACTGTCGCCGCTCGTTTATCATTCATTGTAGCATCTACAAGGCCACCGGCGTTGCGTACAATTCTGAATCTTGACCATACATGAGCTGCACCATCATTTCGAAATTCTTTCTTCGCTTCACTGATACGATTGATTAAAGTTGTATTTTTTAAATCAACCAAAGCTCGCATTGGTAACTGAGGGGTTATTCTGTCGAGATCGAATCTGTTTTTAGAAGGTTTAATCGCAGATAATATCATAAATTCCCCCATATTATAATTAAGCCAAATATATATCTAAATTGAAGATTAATTTTATATAAAGATTGAAGCAAACAAGAAACGCAAGTGGCTCATGATCGATTTTTCACTTCCTTGTAACAAAACCTGCGTAAATGAATTTTGTGGTTACCATATGCAAAGTATTTGGCGCGGAAGTCTAAGACCAAAATCGTGTTTGTGATATGGTGTTCTGGTCAAAAGAAAAACGCAGTTGTGTGTAAAGTGCGGTGGCAAAAAATATAGAGAGCTGAAACGATATTATGATAAAAAAATAAGTCCGATGGAGTCGGTAATGAATCCCCCATAAGAAATGCCGAAGACTATCTAGCTAGATTTTCACCTCAACAATACAAAATAATTTAGACAAATAATATTATTATATAAAATGAAGCAAAATGAATTTGTAACACATCCCATCATCAAGAATTATGAAGCATCTCGTGATGGTATCATCAGGCACTGTCGACTTAAACAACCAGTCGGTGTTGTTGATGATACTGGTTATCTCAGATTTAGTGCTGGGGAAAAAAGTATTTCTCTCATAGATTCGTATATGAATGTTTTCATGGACTGATCAAACATGGACTTGTGATCGATCACATCAATGGCAATAAAACTGACAATTCTTTATGTAACTTAAAGCTATTACACAGAGTCAAAATTCTGCACGAGGTGTTACTGGGAAATATAGTAAGTTTCCAAAAGTTGTTAAATCTGTAAATGCAGAGACTGGCGAAGAAATAATATTTCAATCAATAAATGCAGCTGGAAAATATTTTGATATTTGCATGCGTTCGGTACAATATGTCGCAGATAATTAACAAAATCGGCGCATTCAAGAAAATTTAAACAGAAAATAACATTCTGCTTTGTGCCTATTGTATTAGATGATGAAGGGAGATAACTCCGTCAAGCAACGACTTCTCCAATAGAGTAAATTAAGCAGTTGCCCCACTTGTAACTACGTAATATCATATGACTGTGCGGCGAATTTTTTTTACTGTTTCTCACAACAGGACAAATTCCAGGCAAGTTATTTTTAGCTCTTACCTCTAAGACAGGTAACATAGTTGTATATACAGACCTACGTGCTTTTTTAACCTCGCGAATGACATCTTGTGCAGAAAATGTATGTGCGATTATCGAATGCAGATATTTTGTACAGTATATTTTATGAAGTGTGCCTGGACATTGAAATAAATCCACGCTACAGTTTACCATATTTGTGATTTTATTCAGTGTAAATAATTGCACATATATGTTGTCTGCTAGTACAGTACAGGTTACCTGAGTATATATCACGCACCTTGCGTGTGTACAAATCCAGGTGAAACAGGTATATACAGCCCTACATGCATTTTAACTCCCGACATCTTGTGCAGAATTATCAAATACAGGTATTTTATACAGTATATTTTATAAAATGTCTTAGAAACTGAAATAAATCCACGCTGCAGTTTACAATAATTGTGATTTATTCAGTATACACTGATCACGTGTAGTAGGTTGTCTGTTTATCCAACATAGGTGACTTCATAATAATTTCTGAAACATATGTTAGTAAGAATGACTCCGTAGCGCAGTGTTAGAACGTTTGATTCTCATACTGAGGCCTGGAATTCTTCTATTTCCGTGACAGACGTATCGTCGACGGCGGTACGATGACAATTTTTCTTAATATAGTGGGGGTCCCAAGCCCCAAGGGGTTTCATGTACACTTCTCACCACGTCGAACAAATTGGTGGGTGTATTTTTCACTCACCCCGGGGTTTGATTTGGGGGTGTACATGAAATTGAAACTGGGACTTCCAAGATAAACAGTAGCTTGATTGAGCTTTAATCTCACTGAAGGGTACACCAAACAGGACATTCAGAAAGAAAATAGCCAGAATAAAACTCTTAAGGGTGCCCCCATACAAGCCATAAGAAAGGCATCAATGAAAGAACCCTTCCACAGCAAATACTGGCCAATGAAGAGATCCCGTGGAATGATAACCGCTCATCATTGCCACTGTTTATTTTTGTTTAGAAATATTTTTATTTTATTTATTATTTTATTTAGTTTTATTCAGATTTATTATGATTAATTTATTTTTATTTTATTCTGATTCAGATTCATTTTATTTTATTCTGTCTCTGTTTCAGATTTATTTTTATTTTTTATTTTGATTCAGATTCATTTTATTTTATATTGACTCTGATTCAGATTCAGATTCGGAAAATATTTTTTTTTAAACAAATATTTATTATATAATGAATTCTGAAAATATTCTTGCAATTATTTCTGAAATTAAAAAATTAAATGTCGAGGATATAGAATTATCAGAACAATTGTACCCTGATAAAATCGTAAATGATTTTGAAGCGCTACAGGAACGGAAATATGATGGGAGATATACACTAGCGGCCCAGTATAGATTCATTAAGTTACTTGAAACAATCTCTACTTTATGTCGATGATGAGAATATTCAAAAATTTGTTTAACTCGCAAATGCGATCGAAAGAGTTAGATCAGAGTTATCACGTGTAGACGAAACAAAAAAGATTATGAGTTACGTGTGCGAAAGCTAAAAATATTTATGTCTGATCGTGATTGTGATCGTGAAACGATCCATTGTAAAGTCAGTGACGAATGTCAAGAAGGATTATAAAAGTGACTCAGGTTCAGATTATACTATCTATTTTCATTCTGATAAGAATCAGATTATAGTATTTATTTTTATTCTGATTTATTTTTTATTGTTTAGTAAAAAAAAAAATTTCATTATAATATTTATTCAGGATCAGATTCAGATTATAATATTTATTCTGATTCAGAAATATTTTTATTTTAGGTTTTAGATTTTATTCTGATAATAATATTTGTTCAGATTCAGATTCTGATAATAATATTTATTCTGACACATCATATTTATTTTCAGTTTTATTTTTTTATTCACCTTCTGATTCAGGATTATAATATTTATTCCGATCATTCAGATTCAGATTCTGATTATAATATATATTCTGATTCCGATTATAATATTTATTCTGATTCCGATTTATTTTTTCATTTTTCCATTAATTCAGAATTTTTTACTATATTGATTACATCATCGATAATCTTACTACAAAGTTTGTTTAGACAATAATAACACACCATCAATTGTTGTGCATGGGTTAGTTTTTCTATCTCTGCAATTATTCCGTCCATTATATTTATTCGTGTAATTTAATTTGAGAAGAGATCAGTCACAATCTCACATACAAACTTATTGCCAGAACTTCCTGGCAAGCAAGTGTCCGGCCTGGTCAGTAAGTCTAAAATGAATTAGTGACAACAGCGGATTATGACATCGCAGATAAACCAGATTAACTGGCAGTGATACTATTAAAAACCCAGGAGATACTTCGTGGGTAAATGAATATAAGATAAATCCCTGTTGTGCTTTGGGGGGGATTTTTCAGTATCTACTAGATAACTTCCATCGATGGCGTCACACACCAAATTAACTGCGATCGTTGATATGACTTTTGCAACACCCGGTGATACATGACGACAGCCGCCGTATGGATCATTATCATGTAGGAGAATATTCGCTGGTGGGTTTATTTTTCTCCATGAATCAATAATTTTTGGAAAATATTCATCGATGATGTCGTTGTCGGTTATCTTTAGTTCTTTAGTTCATCGATGCTGAATCCGGGAATTTTAAATGTTGATAGTTGTTTTTCTGTTATCGAAAAATGATCGAGAAATAATTGTTTAATTTTTACTTGTTCTATTCGGTAATAAGGTGGAAGTTTTACACGTTGGGTAATCACTGTTTCGACGATGATTTTGCTTAAATACTCAAGGTCTGATACAACTTGGTTTAGATGTTGTATAGTTTCAATGATCTGCTGCTTTACATCATCGCTGTAATAAATTTAGACTCGAAAATAAATTTCGCAGATTATCACTTTCTCGCATGTGTTCGGATTTAATGTAATCGGAAAAATATCCATAAATACCATCGTTGAAGTCCCAATTTTGATCGCTGTCAACATCAAAAATTAGGGTATCGAATTCAGGAAATCTTTCACCGGTAGACGCGATGAAAGTTCATGTTTCCTCTCCTCGAAACCATGGATAAAACCTTCTATATTCCGGATACGATAAAAATAATTTTTTATCTATGACGAAATCAGATTTAATCTGTTCTGGAGGTCCCTTATAAAAAGATCCCACTTCTGGCCATCCTAATACAGTTCTGATCGATCATTGATGTATATCTACGGTGTATTCCGGCGTTGATATTTCAATGGCGGCTAATAATGTTGGTTCATGAACCATTAGAGCGATTTTAGATTCTGGCCCTGTTATAGATTTAGTCCTGCGTTGGAATTCATCATTGATTTGTTCTATTTGATAACTACCGGTAGGAATACCAACAACTTACCAATCTGAAGTTCCATCGGGTTTATTTTTATAAGAAAACACTAATGAGTTATTTGCAGATAAACCACCGATTGACTTTGATCTAATATTTAACCAACTGTGATATACTCGCAGTTGTGCTAATGCAATTTTGCTGGTTGGAATTGCCGTTGGAAAGATAATATCGAGTTCAGGATTAGTTGAACTCGTTGATATCATCGTGGATGTCGGTGGTGTTGTATTAGCGACGATTTGTTGGAGGAGTTCTTGTGGCGTAATCATTATTGTTATTCACTTGATTTTAAATCAGGATTTATTGTCGGAGACGACAACATCCGTCGCTGGGTTTTGATTTCCGGATAAAACACATCCGACATCGTGGTAAACTTTAATCATTTCTGCGATTTCTTGATCTGATATTGCTCGGTCGCTGAGTCCTGATGATATCAGCGAAGATAATTTGGCATGTGTGTTGCCGCTGAAAGCAATATATGATATTCATGTAATTTATCAGCCGCACAAGTAGATATCTTTTTTGCAATTATATTAAAAATTCCAGCAATACCGGTTATAACTGCAACACCAATTCCCAGCGCTGGCAGCGCCGTTTGTGCTATTATATATGACGCTGATAATGATCCGATTATAGTTGCTGTTCCAGCGACGATCCAGATGCAGAATAAACAATTATATCAGTAACAACGATACGTCTATGGTATTTTTTTTTTATTTTTACTGTGTACTCATCAATGATGTTTTTCAATTGGGTCTGTAACAAACACGCTTGCTCGTATCTGTATTTGTTTACAATATTCAGACATGACGTTTGTGGAATCATATACTCTTAAGTATTAAGCAATCAACTGAGATGTTTCAGCGACAAATTTCCGACACCACCAGTAAGACCCTGCGGTTAATTTTTTATCAGATGGTTCCAGTATAAACGTTTCTTCGGCATCTTTATTTAACACAATAGACACGGTTCCAGAAAAATTATCAGTCGAATGACGCCATGGAAATGTGGTAAATATCCTAAATTTATCAGCGCTGAACACGAACAGTCTATGCACACCATTGACTTCCGCGGTATGTTTGATAGTGTTATTTTGCTGTGACCATGTTGATGATCCTGATGATACTGAGTATACGATATTGTTAATCTGCTTGTGAGGAATTTTAATCAGATTAGTTTTTTGAACGATATCAGGAATTCCACTGATAACATCTCCTAGTTTTGTGTTAATTTCAGGAAGTTTTATATCAACAACCATTGGACTTCCAAAGAAATCATCTGCGATTTTATTAAGCTTTTGAAATTTCCTCGAGTATTTATAAACATATTTACATGAACGTCATACTCGGCTCGTAGTGAATTTAATTTGTCATCGATTGTAGTATCTTTATCATACACATATTTCTTCTTTGCGGCATCTTCATCACCTGTTGGTTCTCTTAAAACAACGATTTTGATTTGATTCATGTTGAGTTCACTTGTCATTGTATCACCAGTGGATTTTAAATGATCGAATCAACGCATCTTTATCATCCACATATTTCTTTGGTGCGGCATCTTCATCACTTGTTGGTTCTTTTAAAACAACAATTTTATTTCTATTCATGTTGAGTTGACCCATCATTGTATCACCGGTGGATCGTAAACGATCAACAACACTTTTTGCAATTTCATTTCTTATAGTTGCGATTGATACATTTGAGTCTCTGATTCTACCGCCGTCAGTAAATACTGGAATAATATCCGTGGTAGCGCCGAGAACTCTACGAATTATATCAATCCACTTAATATTACTTGTCTTTAAAACACCTTATTTATCCTTAAAAATAACAACTCCATCTCTGTCAACACCTGATAAATCGATAAGCTCGGCGAGTTCATCTTTTGTAGCGAATTTCGACAAATCGATATATTCTTTCTTCTTGTCTTTGATAGAGGATCTTCCATAAATATCAACCATCATACGATTAGTGACTATTTAAAACAGAACTCGTGTACACATTTACAACTTTATGAGGTGCATCGGAAGATTTTGAAATAGCATCGAGTACAGCAATTACTTCACGGCCACATATTGGTGGATCAGTTATTGTCTGTGTTGGTAATGTTGAATACCAGATTGGAATATTTTGAAGTCCGTTGACATATTTAGAAAATTCCTTTGGTGGTGCCAACCCATACGAATCGAAATAAACAATTCCACGTGGATCAATCACGTATGCAACCCAATGAGTACCTGGACCAGAACTTCTATCATGATTGATGATACCGGTCTCAACACGATTTGGTTGTTTTGGTAATTGATCACGAATGAAAACACCTCTGAAGTTTTTGATATTTAATCGCGCAGTAGCATCAAGTAAATTAAAATTGGACATGGGAAGGAGACGCTTTGCGTTTAACGAAGTGTCCCGGAAAGTCTTAGACCTTTTCCGTACCATGAACGAGGGGTTCCTGGCAGTCTTAGATCATTCCCCTCTTTTTTTTGGGAAGTTTTTAGTCTTTTTCTGTTGCTTTCTTTAATGCCATTCCAGCGGCAGTTCCAACAGCACCAAGTTCAGCTGCTTTTTTTCGTCCACCAACACCATCAAGCAACATTGTTTTATCGCTGAGTATAACAGCGATTGCTCTGTAATTAGCAATTGCTCCTCGCGCCACACGAACTCGAAATATATATCAACGACAGATTGCCTAACTAAATCCAAATGTTCCAGTGAGAAATAATAGACCGGATACAGAATTGCAAAATCTAATTGTGATATTTGTAAACCAGTATCAATATTTTGATCACGTCCCATAAATGTCATCAAACGATGATATGCACGTGCAAACATGATTGAGATCAAAATTCAATAATATATCTTCGGATGGTTCTTGATGTCCATTTATTCTCAGCTAAACTTCAGAAACACCAAGTTTATCAAATATCATTGTACTGCCTATTTGTGAGTTTACTCGTGCAGCATCTTGGAGCGCAACAAATATATGTCGCGATGGAGAAATACCTTGTTGTGATACTATCTGCCATGTAAATAAACCGTTAATGATGCTTTGAACACTATCTGTAGTTGTTGTCAGCCATGATAATGTCCATTTACCGCCTTGATCCATAAAAGAAAGTAACCGTTGTTCTTCAACGATCGATGGAGTCATTGTTGGCATCCACAAAGAAAGTTTTATCAGTATTACTTTACCAGCATCAGGAGGAGGTCGCCGGATTGCATCATCGTCGGTAGCTTTTCTTACAAGTACAACTGTATGCTTAGCTCTGAAAATAACCTTTCTGACAGTTCTACAAAATCCAAAGATATGTGATAGTGGAATTGCACATGAAAATCTTCTATTTCTATCTTTCAACATTGCTCGACATGATGCAAATCCCAAGTTGACATTTGCATTCACTGATATTACTGCGTGAGTTTGTGCGTCTCCTGCGGTATTTCTTACATTACCCGTAGTTATATTACTGCCTTCTGGATGACCAGAAGTATCCTTGGTAAACATCATTGACGGACCAGCTGATCTTGAAAAATCGTTGCTGTATCTTGCAAAGCCAAGTATCGTCGTGGCAACGTCGACGTCTTTCTGAAATGATTCAATATTTCTTCCGTCAATCATGTACGTGGCGCTGTCGAACAACGCCATAATGCCATTATTAACAAAATCAATCTTAACATCAGCATCATATTCAGTATTATCTGTTTTTAAGATCTCACCTTCGATCTCAATAAATGCGTCCGCGGGTAAGAAATATCTACTAGTATCCTGAACTTGTAATTCGATTCTTCCACGCTGATTTGGCTGTCGTGCATAGTAAGAATAATACTGATAATCTTATATCGTTTCATCTTTGAGAACTGGTGTGTCCATGTTGAATGCGGGATCAGATACACGTTTGAACATTTTATTATGTTTGTTATAATCTAACACGAAGACCGCTCCCTGCTATCAGACTAGCAGTTATATTTTTTTCTTTTTCTGATAGGGGTACACCAGCTAACTCTGCTAGTTTTTTATTCGCAG
Source organism: Megalonaias nervosa (assembly GCA_016617855.1). Lineage (NCBI taxonomy): Eukaryota > Metazoa > Mollusca > Bivalvia > Unionida > Unionidae > Megalonaias > Megalonaias nervosa. Next base: position 32,416 of record JAECUM010024591.1, read on the forward strand.
CTTGATTTATTATTTTACTAACATTTGCAGGCAAAACTTCTGTGCTGGGTAATTTTACTGGCTGAGGTTTTACTGGTTGATGTTTTCGTCGTATTAATCGTGCTAGTCTATCCTTGATTGCCAAGAATGCTTTACCGGCAACATCGCCAACAGCACCAATACCTTTATCACGAACAACATCAATAGCTTTCATTCCCAGTTGCTTTGCAATCGGTATTGTTTTTGGGGCTATCCTTCTGAATAGACCTTGAACAGCATCACCAAGTCCATCTCCGTAGAACGCTCTATATGTAGGTAATCGCGAATTTATCACCCTGACCATAATCGATCCACGGTGAGTATGATGTATAATCATCTTATTTCCTTGTCACTGATTTAATTGTATACCCTTAATCACTGTGGTAATCATCGGCGATTTCATCAATGAGGGATCCATAAACATTAATATCCATGATAGGGCCTGTAAATAATCTCTGACAAATATCAGCTGCTTCATTAATGATTTCTGGGAAACTATTAACGGCTCGTTTTCCTCCAATGAGGATTTCTAATCCTTCAACATTGGCAAGGACGTTATCGGGACATTGAGTAATAAGACCACTTCCTCTGGTACCCGTACAAAAACCACTTCCAGTAGTTTCTTCTTCCTCAATACGAGGTGGGCCGAATGACTATTTTCCTAGCGATAATATATCTCCCGGTAATGGCACTCTTTTAATTTCTTCAACTTGTCTCACAAAATCTTCAAAATCATCTTTATATTTACCAGTGATTCTAGATATATTACGGGATTTTCGAAATACAAAAGGAATCCAACTTTTTTCTGAAACACTGGGGTGCCTGGATTTAATAATGTATGACGATGTGGATATCCTGTTGCGGCAACCGCTAAGGCGTTTTCTCGAAGCATCCTACGACCCTCTTTGGTTAATCGGGCTGGTGGTTTTGGTTTTGGTTTTGTCGCAACAGGATCCCTTACATCACCGACCTCCTCACGAACTTTGTCAGCACTCTCAAGTACTTGTTGTATTTCTTCTTGTATTTGTGGCTGAGCCGCAGCTATTTCAGCCGGAAGTTCTCTTAGAATCTTTATTGTCTCTTTAGTTCTTTCTGCTACGATTGCTTTACGAGATCTTTGGTAGCCTTCGTAACCGGTTTAAATAATTGTTCTGCACCTTCTGTAAATTCCACCTGAGACTCTTGACTCGTTCATAATTTTTATTTGACAGAATTACGGATTAGAAGATGTTTTTCAATTGCCTCTAGTCGCTGTCGAGCTAGTTTAGCAGTGTGAGATTCCATTATTGATATAATAATGATTTAATTAAGCAACACCCAATACTCTTAATCACTGTGGTAATCATCGGCGATTTCATCAATGAAAGATCGATAAACATTAATATTCATGATACCGCCTGTAAATAATCTCTGACAAATATCACCTGCTTCATTAATGACTTCTGGGGAATTATTACCAGCTCGTTTTCCGCCGATCAGAATTTCTAATAGTTTAACATCGGCAAAGGTGTTATTGGGGCATGAGGTAATAAGACCACTTTTCCTGGTACCTGTACCAATACCAATTCCAGTGGCGTCGGGTTCAGAACTTGAATCCTGCCATTCTTTTTCCTTACCTGTTGTTTGGAGTGGTTGTCGTTCTTGTCGTTGCTGTAACTGTTTAAGATAATTGTTTATTCTATTATCAAATGCAATATATCTTGGATCATTATTTCGGGCCTGATCAACTGCATAGTGTATGCGAAATATCCATTTCTACCAGATTTCACGACTTATATTATCATCGGCGTACTCGAGATTTAGAAATTTTTCTCTCTGATCAAAGCTGTGCACGGCAAGCGCATGTAATCTTACCGTTTCAATACTTTTTATGAAGGAAATATCACTTTCGGTAAATTTCTCATTCATTTCAGTTCTGGCCCTTACTTGTTTTGGTTTTAGTTCTGGTTCTGGTGTATGATCCTTTTGGTCAATAACTTCAAGTATTTCACGCATTGGCTGCACAGCAGCTATTTCACCTCGAAGTTCTCTTTGAATCTTTTCTGTTTTTTTTAGTTCTCTCTGCTATTTATCCATTCATTTGTTTTCCTTTTCTTTTTTAATTGTTCATTTAATAAAATAAATTTAGGAAACTGTCCCTTTTTAACCAACAAATATTCCTGTCGTTATTCGGATAATATTCTTAGGTGCCGTGTTTCACAACGGTATACACCAGTCCTTTCATCGATTACCGCTTAGCCATCTGCGAAGTCGCCATTGTTGCAATGGCAATGTCATAAACAATGTAAATGCTCTCTTTTTATACCATTATTTAATTGATTTTGTACTATTACGTCAGTCGAGACACAATCCCACCTGGCTTTATCTTGAAAGGGGACTGGTATATTACAAGATCCAAAGCGCGTATATGCCAGAGACCTAGCACTATATTTAGAACTAGGTTTTCCTTACGTTGTATCAATGGACGACACACGAGTTGCTGTAGGGGAAATTCTTGTCATCTGTTCCGGGTTTGAAAAGAGAATCAGTTGGCTCATGTGAGAAGAAGATCCTATATAAACCAGTTCCCGATCTTCTAAATTCAGAATCAGGCATTAAGACATTTGAACAGTAGCAGATCTTAACATTTATTTAATTTGTTAGTTATATAAGAAAGTTTTTATACAAACGATAAATCTCACTTTTTTTCAGAGAAAAAGTGGAAATATTAATAACAAAGTAAGTTTTCTAAATCTAAGCTCCCAATACGACGGATTTTCTAAGTCCTAACTATATTCTTGAAGCATTACATTATCACAAATCAAACATAATTACAATTTAAGAAACATAATTACAGTTTAAAAATAATACAATGAACATAAAGTGAAGGATTTTACATACCAACCTGATTTTCAGGAGATTTTATATTAAAATATTGTTACGAATTTAACATGAATACAAATATACTAGTTTCATATCCACATGGGTATTTTGAGACTATTTTATACAAGATGTTTTGCCAAAGAATGTTCTGTATCATTTATATTATGCACAATGATCGATGTGTTTTACGATGTCCGCCATCTTTGTTTTGGAGGCAATTTAATGTATTGGAGGCACCTCCAGTGTGTCATATCATTTATTTACATTGTTTCAATGCTGTAAATCACACATAATAGTTTCATGTCCACATGGGTATTTTGAGACTATGTTAAGTTCGATGTATTACAAAACATATGTTCTGTATGAGTAATATTATGTACAACGTTCAATGTATTTCACGATCTCCGCCATCTTTGTTTTGGAGGCAATTTATGAATTGAAGGCACCTCAGATATCCACTACGCGGTGTACACAAGCATTATTGAACACCAATAAACCGTTCATATAATTAGTTTTTAAGTAGAATAAGCTATGCTCAACAATAAAATAATGCACTTACCGTCTCCTGCAAGGATAAGACATTAGGATAGTGCATGTTCTAATTTTCCCGCACCACCAACTTGTTTGGAGGCCAATGTTTACCGTTGATACGTATGACACAATGATTTTAGTGTTTGATCATACGTTTGTAATTAAGAGTGTAATAATATAGTTAGCATTTAATGTTTATTTGAAATCTCAGTATTTTAATGTTATCAAATATTTATTAAGTTTTAAATACTTGTTAGCAATATGAACTATTTTGGCGGAGTGTTACACTGTATAGTATAACCGAAGGTTATAAATACGGGTGTCGTGCACTCCAGTCAGTTTCCATTCAACCGGCACCAGATTCGTATGTAAATGCAATACTTAATGTATAATCGGCTTCCAAAAGTGACAGGGAATGTTATCATTCTGTGAATAGAAATTAACTGAAAAAAATCGCGTTAGAATATATATATATATATATATATATATATATATATATATATATATATATATATATATATATATAAACAGACGACGAACAGTGCAAAACGAGTATCTAACTAGCCTGAGCGCTTTCGACTCTTAATGAATCTTTTTCAAAGGCATATACAAAACATAGACAAAACAAACAAATAGAACATAAAAACTGTTGTGTTTGCAAAACTCTACATGGCTGTTTCTACATGAGTTAAACCTTTAAATGTATTATGTCTCAACCAGCCTATATCAACTTGTGTACATTTATGTAAGCGAAATTATATCCCGGATATTTCATTCTTATAGTTGTAATTTAAGGCTACTAAAAAAATTTAGAAAAGTTTTGAAAAGAAAATGTGTCGGCTGCAAAGGATAATTACACTTGTGCATGGCTGTCTTTTTCTAGTCTTCTTGGTTTAAACCGCTTGGTTTGAATGTTCTAAGGCGGCGTATCCAGTAAGATTCCTTTTCCTTCCTGGTTTCGGAACTCCAGTTGGGGTTGTTAGCAAATGCGATAAGTGTTATATCACTGAAAGTGTGGCCAGGGGAGGAGAAGTGTTCTGCAACCGGGCTTCTGTACAGCTTCTTTGTCATCCAATCAGATCTATGAAGGTTGATCCTTTTGTGTAGCTTTTCAGTTTCTCCGACATACTGAAGGTTAAGATCTTACATGTGATGAGATAAATTACATTCTCTGTTTTGCACGTTTTGTTTGGACCATGTATGTTTAGTTTTTCTCTAGTCACTGTGCTAGTAAATGTCCTGGTCTCTATCATATGTTGACAGGTTTTGCATCTCTTATCGCCACAGGGGCCAGATTGACTAGGGTGGTCTTGACTAGTGATTGGCGTTAGCTTCGCCCTGACTAGGATGTCCTTGAGGTTTTTTGGTCTCCGGTAGGCTACTACAGGTTTGTCCGGAAGGATCAGCTTTATTATGTCCGACGATTCCACGATGAAACATTCATAGAAAGGTCTAAAGAGCTATCTAAACATTTAATTTACCTAGGCTACGACAAAGACCTGATTGCGGAGGCAACCCATAGCGCCAAACAAACAAACCGCGATGACCTACTAAAATATGGAAAGATGGAAAAGGCTGATAGGGTACCATTTATCCTGACCTACCATCCAGACAACCCCAAAGTAGGTAAAATCATCGCGAAACACTGGCCCGTCGTGGAATCGTCGGACGTACTAAAGCTAATCCTTCCTAACAAACCTGTAGTAGCCTACCGGAGACCAAAAAACCTCAAGGACATCCTAGTCAGGGCGAAGCTAACGCCAATCACTAGTCAAGACCACCCTAGTCAATCTGGCCCCTGTAGCGATAAAAGATGCAAAACCTGTCAACATATGATAGAGACCAGGACATTTACTAGCACAGTGTCTAGAGACAAAACTAAACATACATGGTCCAAACAAAACGTGCAAAACAGAGAATGTAATTTATCTCATCACATGTAAGATCTGTTACCTGCAGTATGTCGGAGAAACTGATAAGCTACACAAAAGGATCAACCTTCATAGATTTGATTGGATGACAAAGAAGCTGTACAGAAGCCCGGTTGCAGAACACTTCTCCTCCCCTGGCCACACTTTCAGTGATATAACACTTATCGCAATTGCTAACAACCCCAACTGGAGTTCCGAAACCAGGAAGGAAAAGGAATCTTACTGGATACGCCGCCTTAGAACATTGAAACCAAGCGGTTTAAACCAAGAAGACTAGAAAAAGACAGCCATGCACAAGTGGAATTATCCTTTGCAGCCGACACATTTTCTTTTCAAAACTTTTCTAAATTTTCTTAGTAGCCTTCAATTACTACTATAAGAATGAAATATCCGGGATATAATTTGCGCTTACATAAATGTACACAAAGTAATAGATGTCGCTATGGCTCATCGATTTCTAGGTTAATACAAATATTTTCCAGTATCCGCAACAAGTTGATATAGGCTGGTTGAGACATAATACATTTAAAGGTTTAATTCATGTAGAAACAGCCATGTAGAGTTTTGCAAACACAACGGTTTTTGTGTTTTATTTGTTTGTTTTGTCTATGTTTTGTATATGCCTTTGAAAAAGACTCATTAAGAGTCGAAAGCGCTCAGGCTAGTTAGATACTAGTTTTGCACTGTTCGTCGTCAGTTTATTGCATTTATCTCAATCAATCCCTGACACACGTGATCCCTTGCTGGATCCAGTGCGCTTGAAAGGGCTGTTATTCGCCATGATTTGTATTCTTTATATATATATATAGATAGATAGATAGATAGATAGTCATTTAGTAAATTTAAGCACTAAGGAAACTCAGAGCCAAAGATAAAGCGTCGTGAACTTTTACGCAGCGATATAGGACCTCCATAACACTATTTCGGTACGTTTATATGACTTGATATTTTTATCATAACAGAAATGGTCACCCGTATCGCATGTTAACTCTATTTATTTCAATCTGTTTGTTATTGGGATTTTAACGTTACCCCTATGGATATTCTGAAATCATTACAGAAATTCTAATATCAAGACCTCTTGTTGATCCTCGAGGGGGAAAGATTCCCCTACGAGTAGCGAACGTTCCCAATGAAACCAGGAAACTGTACAGAGGTATTTGTGCATCTGTCTGTGAATAAGTGGAAGTACCAGAAGATGAAATTGATGTCCAAGAAGACCGTGTTTCTTCCGTTAAGGTTCAAGATGGTTTCCCAGAGCATTTACAAAATATTTTGGTGGACTGTCAAGAGCAATTATCATTAAAAAAGTTAAAAGATTTTAAAACACTCCTTCTGTCATATCAGGACATGTTTGCTTGAAATAAAGAAGACCTTGGGAGGACAAATGTCGTGCACCATAGGATTAATACTGGGGATGCGTTTCCAATAAAGCAATCCCCAAGACGACTGTCTCTTAGTAAGCGAAAGGAAGCCAGACAATAAATACAGCAGATGTTGGACTCAGGAATCATCGAACCCTCAAAGAGTCCCTGGGCTGCTCCAGTGGTTCCGTTACAAAACAGACGATTCACTTAGGTTATGTGTTGATTACCGACTTCTCAATCACTTCACACGGAAAGATTCATATCCACTCCCTCGCATAGACGATTCACTTGATGCACTGAGAGGGTCAAGATGGTTCTCAACCCTTGATCTTGCTAGTGGCTACTGGCAAGTTGAAATGGATTCCCGAGACAAAAAGAAAACAGCATTCGTGACGACATGTGGCCTTTATTAGGTCAATGTTATGCCATTTGGGCTGTGCAACGCTCAGCGACTTTCGAGCATTTGATGGAATTTGTCCTGTCTGGTCTTCATTGGGAGACATGTCTCATTTATTTGGATGATATCATCGTATTTTTCACAGACTTAGACACTTATATCAAAGAACTTGGTGATGTTCTCTCACGTATCCGCGATTCAGGGTTAAAGGTGTCACCCAAAAAGTGCGAGCTATTCAAAAGGAAGGTCACTTTCCTTGACCATATTGTTTCCAGTGAGGGCGAATCGACTGATCCAGCCAAAACTGAAGCTGTTAGAGCACGGCCTCAACCCCAGAATTTACATGACATGAGAAGTTTTCTTTTAATCTGTTCCTATTACCGCAGATTCATCAAAGATTTTGCCGAAGCCGCAAGACTTTACATAAACTGGCTGAAAAACAGGCAAAGTTTCAGTGGACATCACAGTGTCAACAATCTTTTCAGAAATTAAAGGATCTCGTCACCTCAGCCCCTATTCTTACATATCCAAAAGTAGAAAATTCATTCATTTTGGACACTGATGCAAGTGGATATGCTATTGGAGCCGTCTTATCTCAGGTACAAGATGGTATGGAAAAAGTAACTGCTTATTACAGTAAGGCGCTGTCCAAGGCTGAGAGAAATTACTGTGTTACCCGAAGAAAACTTCTTCCAGTGATACAATTGATCAAACACTTTCATCATTATTTGTATGGAGTAGAATTTCTTGTTCGCACAGACCATGGAGCACTTAATTGGCTCCTTAAATTCAAGAACCCTGAGGGACAAATGGCGAGATGGCTGGAAATTTTAGAAACTTACAAGGTGACCATACAACATCGTCCACGCCGAAGGCATGGCAATGCTGACGGTTTGTCACGAAGACCATGCTATCCATGTGACTACTGTAAAAGGCGAGAGGTTAAATACGATGAAATTTCTTTGGCCTAAGTAAGGATGGTACGTAGAATACACTTGGATAATAGTGACAAACCTAATGAAACGCTCCGCTTAGAAAGTAATTGGGTTAAAAGGAAGTCTGACGCTGTGATCAAAAAGGCTCAGATGAATGATAACATTTTGTCAACAGTCATCAAATGGAAGCAGATTTATCAAGAAAGACCAAAGTGGGAGGAAATGTCTTTTCAAACTGTGGACCGCAAAGAATATTGGTCTCAGTGCATAGACTACAAGTCATGCAATGTGTACTTTACAGAGTCTGGTATGGCTCCACACGTGGACCAAGGTATCCGTTAGTATTGCCATCATCATTGCAGGATGAAGTTTTGCAGATGCTTCACGACAACCCTGGTTCTGGACATTTCGGTATATCCAGAACACTTGAAAGAGTAAAAGAACGATTTTATTGGCTAAGAAACAGTGTATCTGAATTGTGTGCAAGGTGTAAACAATGCCAAATGAAGAAAAATGCACCATGTCAAAACCGAGCAAAAATGAAGCAGTACATTGTTGAAGCTCCATTGGAACGAGTGGCTATGGACATCTTGGGTCATCTTCCAGAAACTGTTTTCGGAAACAGATACGTATTAGTTGTAACGAATTAATTCACTCGATGGACTGAATGTTATGCTATGCCAAATCAAGAGGCTTCAACGGTTGCTAAGTTATATGTCAATCAGTTCATTTGTCGTTTCGGTGTGCCAAGTCTGTTGCATGCAGACCAAAGCCGTCAATTTGAGTCACAGCTTTTTCAGAGTTTGCGCGAAGTTCTACGTATTGACAAGATAAGAACTACACCTTTCCACCCCCAAAATGATGGCATGGTTAAAAGATTTAACAGAACGGTGGAGGATATTTTAAGCAAGTACAGCTCAGCGGATCAACGCGATTGGGATGTCCATTTAATCTTAGCAACATTGGCATATTTGACATCAATGCACGAGAGCACTGGATACTCCCCAAGCATGATGATGATGGGAAGAGAAATTGAATTACCAGTTGATTTACTCTATGGAAAACCACCATTCTTGGAAGACGCTACGAACCATTCTGTCGCTCCAAGAGAAGATGTGGGATATACACAAGAAAGCAAGGGGGAACATGATTGAAGCAAGCAAGAGACAGAAAAGAAGATATGACCACAGAGCAAATCAGATCAAGTACAAAGTAGGAGAAGTTGTTTGCATCCGAGTTACAACCAAAACAAAGGAAAAATCTCCCAAGATGCAGGAGAAGTGGGAAGGACCGTATCTTGTCATTGGTCAGATCTTAGATCTGATTTATCAAGTCAGGAAGACCCTAAGTGCCAAAGAGAAAATTGTACATCATGACACTTTGAAGCCCTTTTACGAGGAATATCAAAACTGGGTCAAGCCACAGACTGAAGCGCCTGAGGGAGGTGAAAACAAAGACAAGAAACGTAAAGAAGTATGCCATGATAATAGACAGTCTGATACGAAAAAGGAAAGGGAATAAGTTAATGGCAGCTTTGAAAACAGAAGTGTTCGCAGCAGAAGATTACCTAACTGGATGTCAAAGTATACCATATAATCGAATCAGTTGACCTCGAATCTCTTAGGAGTTTGGCAGATGAAGGAAATTACATTACGTGAAATACTTAAGTATCCCCATGCTCTTCATATCGGTAATATCGGAGAGCATAAGGTTGTATATGCAACTGGGCATGATTGCATCGTGTATTATAATCTGTTATTAGGCACGCTGGATAACTAAAGCAACTCTATGAAAGATGATACAATATATTGTTCTTCTTCATCTTGTTCTTAAATTACCACTTTGGATGTCAATATAAGCAACGGTCTCACTGATAGGGTAAAGGGTTAACAACAAAATCGGTGTTCTATTGGTAAAGAAACTTAGCATAACCACGTTTGTGTTGTCTCTGTCATTACAGGTAACGAACAAACAACAACAAAAATTACGCTGTTCAAATGCAGTCAGTGCTGTGCTACGTACACCAGCGAGAAAAGTCTGAGGCAGCATTGTAGAGACAAGTACGGGGACCGGATCAGTTGCCTCTCTGATGGTTGCACATACACATGTGCGAAGAGCAGACAACATCACCTGAACAATGTGCACCCCGTGCTTGGTACGGGTTATGCAGCCTGCTCTCCAGTTAGCAGCTGGAGGCTGGGTAGACCAGGGAAAATATAAACCATCAGGAGAATGCGGAAAGAGGATCAGCCTGACCAGTGCACCAGTCATGACGACACAGGGGACCATGTGGGAAGAAGGAGCAAGCAGAAGGAGAAGATGGATCATTCAGACAGTGATTCAGAACGAATTGGCCTGCACTATGGGATTAATGATCTGTCTTTACCCGAATCCATTGAGCTGGCGGAACGCTTGTTTTTATCTCCGCGACGAGTGGCTCCCGAAACATTAGAGGAGGCCATACAGCCACAATATGCTGGGGATAAAGATGATACTATAGCAAAAGTTCCCAGTAAAGCAGCTGCATCTGCCAGTTGAAAAACTCGGAAATAAATGTCAGTTATATCTCGTATCCTTCATGTCCCGCAACAGCCAGCCACCCAGGAGAAGAGAACCCTCTCCTTGCGCAGAATATTCCCAGGATAGCAAAGGATGAAGCTTTGTCGTTCCTCACTTTTGGTGGCATGCCTCTATACCCTCCAGCAATGAGGAATTGGAGTGAAGTTGAAAAGAAGTCCGTTCTATTCGGAAGGATGCTGAGATGGCCCCCACAGAAGTGGTCAACAATGACGACAGATGCCAAGCTAATGCTATGGAAGATGGCTGCCCAGACCTTCGAGAAAGAGCTGAATCCAGATGGTAACCGCATAGAAATACCCTGCTAGAGAAATATAATTTACTTGCTCTACCAGGGACCGCTCAGCTCAAGATTGTTGATGGCCAGAGCGTTCGTTTCATGCGGTTTCAAAACTTCTGCGCCCTGCGAGACAGAGTCACCTCAGCTGAAGATCCAAATCGTCTCCTGGAATCGTTCCGGAAGGCAGCTGAGGTCAGGGATCAATCTACTGATAATGTAATTCGAGGGTTACAGGGCATCCCTGTTTGGATATAATAAAAAGTGGTAATCTTAAGAAATATTAGGGTCTGCGGTAAGTATTGGAAATGCATTTACAATAGGAAGGGTTTTTTTGTTTTTTCTAGAAAAAAAAAAAAGAAGAAAAGTTTGTATTTTTGTAGTAGAAAGTAACATGTCTTATTTTATATATAGATTATCCACTACTTCTCGTACTAGTGTAGAATAAAGAATATTTGTTTTAACATTTTGTTTAAAAGAAAAATTTCTTGTTTTAGTAAAGGCTCTCAGAGATATTGGAAATTTTTCAAGTCTAGAAATCTCGTGTTGTAATTTTTTTAAATGTGTAAACTTCATGTTGCATGATGAATATATTGTCAAAGGACGATAACTTTTGAAAAACTGGGGGTAGTGTTACGAATTTTACATGAATACAAATATACTAGTTTCATGTCCAGATGGGTATTTTGAGACTATGTTAAGCAAGATATTTTGCCAAAGAATGTTCTGTATCATGTATATTATGCACAATGATCGATGTGTTTTACGATGTCCGCCATCTTTGGTTTGGAGACAATTTATGTATTGGAGGCACCTCCAGTGTGTCATATCATTTGTTTACATTGCTTTGATGGTGTAAATCACACATATAATAGTTTCATGTCCACATGGGTATTTTGAGACTATGTTAAGTTCGATGTATTACAAAACATATGTTCTGTATGAGTAATATTATGTACAACGTTGAATGTATTTCACTATGTCTACCATCTTTGTTTTGGAGGCAATTTATGTATCGGAGGCACCTCAGATATCCACTACGCGGTGTACACAAGCATTATTGAACACCAATAAACCGTTGATATAACTAGTTTTTACGTAGAATAAGTTATGTTCAACAATAAAATAATGCATTTACCGTCTCCTGCAAGGATAACGCATTAGGATAGTGCATGTTCTAACTTTCCCGCACCACCAACTTGTTTGGAGGCCAATGTTTAACGTTTACACGTATGACACAATAATTTTATTGTTTGATCATACGTTTGTAATTAAGAGTGTTATAATATAGTCAGCATTCAATGTTTGTTTTGAATCTCAATATTTTAATGATATTTAATATTTATTAAGTTTTAAATACTTGTTAGCAATATGTACTATTTTGGCGGAGTGTTACACTGTGTATTACAACCGAAGGTTATAAATACGGGTGTCGTGCACACCAGTCAGTTTCCATTCAACCCCCATCGGGTTCGTATGTAAATGCAATACTTAATGTATAATGGACTTCCAAAAGTGATAGGGAATGTTATCATTCTCTGAATAGAAATTAACTGAAAATAATCACATTAGA
>JAECUM010024592.1:0-20281 GCA_016617855.1 Megalonaias nervosa
AAAGAGTGCAGTCAACAAGCTTTGTATACTTTAACAAAATAATTTATTTCCCTAGAAAACAATGTAAAAATTGGAAAATAGGACTTACGGTTTGTGAATATAATCCAAAATTTAATCCTAAGAATGAAAAATACAAGTCCTATCACTAAATAGTTCTATTAGAATCCAGGTTCGAATCTCGACGACACACAAATATGGAAGGCGATGACGTCAGATGTGGTCCAATGTACGAATATCAACAATTCCTCAATTGAATCAGTTTTTGTTTCCGAATAATTCCAGAATAAATGTCCACTGAATATATTTCAGAATTTTTTATTAAAAAAAAGTCAACTTGTTGAGTTTCCAGGAGAATAAATTATTAAATCCAAAACACAGATGAAAAACAAACAATCTGGCAACAAATAAAAAAACCCACCTTGTTCCTTCAAGATGTTAAAACGACTCTGACAGAAGAATATTAAGAATGCGTATTTAAACCCCAAAAACATCATTTCAAGTCTCGCGAGATGGGTCATGTGGTCTCTTACTACAAGAAATCTATCACGTACACCAGTGTAACCCCACTTAACAACCAATAATAAAGAAACGTTGTTTACACATAGTGATCACGCAATCAAAGTATGGTCCTGATACTGACCAATCATTTTTACTGTCTGTTTACGATCTTCCCAACCCAAGACGATCTAGTTTAACTAAAAATAATTCTCATGTAACACGTTTTACGTCTTAGATAAACAACATTAACTAAAAGAAAATATCGATTTACTCAAAGAGAATTTCGAATCCGTGCAATAATCATTACAAAAAATGTAATGAAACAAAAATAAAATAAAAAAAGAATTTTAAAACTAACACACAAGCGATTTAATTACATATACGTAACACTTCCCCCCATAAAAAAGAAAGAAAGATTTATATAATAAAGCTTTCTTTTTACCATATGTAAATTATACATGAGGTAAACAAAATTACATAAGAAAATTCTTATGAATTATATAAAGTGTATATGAAATAATATTTCTATACACGGGAAAGTGCATCTGCAATCAAATTGTCTTTTCCTTTGATGTGCCTGATGTTCAATATATACTCTTGCAAAAACAAACTCCACCTTAATAATCTTTGATTTTTATTTTTCATCTTCTCGATGAAAGTAAGGGGGTTGTGATCACTATACACAACAACCGGAGAAGTAGCCGAGCTAATGTAAACTTCAAAATGTTGTATTGCCAATATTAAAGCCAAACATTCCTTCTCGATCGTTGAGTAATTTCTTTGGTGCTTATTTAATTTCTTAGAGAAATAGCACACTGGGTGATCAACACTATTGCTGTCTTCTTGAATCAATACTGCTCCATCCCCAACATCACTTGCATTAACAGACAATTTATAAGACTGATTGAAATTTGGAACTGTTAGAACCGGCGCAGTTTTGAGTATGGCTTTTAATCTATCGAAAGTTTCTGACATTTTTCGGTCCAGAGAAACTTATTTCTCTTACTTAACAAATTTGTCAGAGGTTCAGCAATATTAGAAAAATTGGAACAAAACTTTCGATAGTATCCGGCCATACCCAAAAATCGCATTAATTGCTTTTTACTGACAGGCACAGGAAAATCAGAGATAGCCTTCACCTTAGCATCAATAGGTTTAACTTGACCATGTCCCACAATATGTCCTAGAAAAGTTACACAAGCACGGCAGGACTCACTTTAAGATAAATTGATTGTCAAATTAGCATCAGTGAGTCTTTCAAAAAATTTCCGAATCGTGGCCAGATGTCCTTTCCAGGTGTTGTTGTAGATGATGACATCATCAATATAAGCATCACAATTATCTAGACCGGAAGTAATCATATTCATCAAGCGTTGAAACGTACTTGGGGAACCCTTCATCCCAAACGGCATTACTTTATATTGATAAAGTCCATCTGGAGTCACAAACGCCGAAATTTCTTTCGCTCTTTCCGTAAGTGGAATTTGCCAAAAGCCTTTCAGAAGGTCAAATTTGGTGACGTACTTGGCATTTCCAATTTTATCAATACAATTATCGATCCTTGGCAATGGAAATGAATCTGTTTTTGTCACGCTGTTCACCTTCCTATAATCAGTGCACATACGGAAAGTTTTATCAGGTTTCGGAACAAGTATGCATGGTAAACTCCAATCACTTTTACTGGGCTCTATGAAATCGTTCTCAAACAAATACTGAATTTCCTTTTTCAAGTATTCCTGTTTGAGAGGGTTCATCCTGTATGGGTGTTGTTTCACAGGTTTTGAATCTACAATTTCAACGTCATGAAAAATTTTGTTTGTCCTCGTAGGAATATCTGGAAACAAATGCTCATATTCGAATAATAACTGTTTAAGTTCATTTCTTTCTTGTTCTTGCAAATGTAAAAGTTTCTGGTCTAGATCTTTCATAAGTTCCTAATTCCGAAGACATATTGCTCCAAGATCAACGGTGTCCAATTGAATTTCTTCACTTAAATCCTCAGTTGGTGGGACAGGTAAAACTAAATTAATTGTAATAATTTACTTGGCTATCTCTTTCAATATACAAGTACGCCATTAATTTATTTAGACCAGAGTACTATTATTATAATTTAACTCATTCATTTTCTTCTTTTCTTTGTAAGGGCCGTAAAATCTAAATTGAAGAAAATTTTGAAGAATGAGCAAGAGATAATGAACTCTACTACAAAAATGAAATGTTCTCTCAAGTAAAGTTTTGTGAAACCATCAAAGCTTTTACTATAATTTTGGTTTTAATATTCCTCAAAGGAATTGCCTCTGGGAATCTTGTTGACGCACACATAATGGTCAACAAATACTGGTTGCCTGACTTGGTCTTAGGTAAGGGACCAAAACAATCTACGATAATTCTGCTAAATGGTTCGTCAAATGCAAGAATTGGTTGCAGATGAGCCTTAGGTATCTTCTGATTGGGTTTTCCTACCATTTGACAAGTATGACAAGATCTACAATATTTACAAACATCACTTTTGATTTTTGGCAAGTAAAAGTGAGTCAAGATCTTGTTATAAGTTTTATTTATCCCTAAATGACCAGCCAGAGGAGTTTCATGGGCCAGACTAAGTATTTCCTGTCTGTAAGATTTTGGAACTACAATCTGATAGTTCACTGACCACTCGTCATTAGCAGGTACCTGGGGAGGTCTCCATTTTCTCATAAGAATTCCATTTTGAATGAAATAACAGACAGGTACTTCAGTGTCTTCAGTTTCACTAATGGCCCTCTGAAACAAAGATGAGATCTCAGGATCTTTTTCCTGTTCGACGACAAGTGATTGTTGTTTGTCACCCTGATTAGATAAAAGAGAATGAGTATTTAAAAGAGGATCACAGTGATCAATACCTTTCGATTGACCCAAATTAGAAGTAAAAGTGACCTCATCAAAAGCCTGACCAATACATGTGTCAGCTAAAGGAATATTTTCCTTATCAAAATCATTCTCAAGAGCTTTCTTTGACATAGCTCTGGTAACTGCACAAGCTGGGTATAGTTCAGGGTATTCTTTTTCAATAGGATCAACTTTCTGATCCTAAGAAGGCTTGTCAGTTACAAGTGGATTAACCACAACCTTGTCTCCAGCTAGGTCGTTGCCTAGAAACAAATGAATGCCCTCAACGGGTAAGTTCGACACTATACTGACTGTCACAGGTCCTGAAACTATGCCTGATGACAAATTTACAGAATGGAGAGGAACATTAACAAAGCCGCACTCTACTCCCTGAATGAGAACACTCTCATTAGAACAGGACTTCTCAGAAGAAGGCAAAATACCTGACACTAAAAGATTCTGAGAAGCTCCTGTATCCCTTAACATTTTAATAGGGATGGGATTGGCCGAATCACCCAAGAGTGATAAAGAACCCTTCGACATTAATGGTTCATAATTCTCCATAACAAAATCAGACTGGGGTTTATTAGACCCAACAAATGTATTGCTTTCAATACATGACCGTGACCTTGACCTCTTAGAAATAAGAGCATTTGGGATAGGTCTATCTTGATTCTGATGCCTATATTTCAACTTGAAGCAATCAGAAATGATGTGTCCTTTTTTCTTGCAATAGGTACACGTAGGCAGAGACAAGGATTTTGAATCAAGTTTATCAGAAGCTTGATTTTTAGAAGTTGTGGCAGATTGAATTTTAGAAGGAGTCGTATTAGGCTGAAATGCCTTTCTACCAGTAGACTGCTGAGTGAATGATTTGCCTACAACAGAAACTTTATGAGTTAAAGAATACTCATCTGCAGCAAGAGCTGCATTTTCCAAGGTTTCGATCTTATGCTCTTCAAGATAATTCCTAATGTCATTAGGAACACAGTTTTTGAACTCTTCAAGTAACACAAGTTGTTCAAGACTTTCATAATCATGTTCAACTTTCTTGGCTAAGCACCATCTCTTAAATAGCTGTTCTTTTTCTCTAGCAAATTCAACATAAGTCTGTCCAGCTTCCTTTTTATAGTTCCTGAATTTTTGCCGATAAGCCTCAGGGACTAACTCATAACCCCTTAAGATGCACTCCTTAGCCAAATCATAGTCAGAACTTTGTTGTACTGATATTGAATGGTAAATATCACTAGCTTTACCAACTAGTACACATTGTAGTAGTTGAGTCCAATACTCACTTGGCCATTTCAAATTTTCCTCAACTTTTTCAAAACGAGGAAAATATTTGTCTACTTCTTTTTCTCTAAAAGGGGGAACTACCCTAATAGTTTTTGTAATGTCAAAACTTGAATCTGTATATAAAGTGGAATCGTGCTTGCCACTTGCCAGCTCAAATTCTTTCATTCTAAGTTGAAATTCCCTTTCATCCTTCTCTCTTTGTAATTGCATCTGTCTCTCTCTCTCCTCTTTCTCAAATTGTAATCTTTTATCTTTCTCCCTCTCCTGTCTCTCTTTCTCCTCTTTTTCAAATTGTAATTGTTTATCTTTCTCCCTCTCTTGTCTCTCTCTCCTTTTCTTTAAATTGCAATTGCAATTTCTTCTCTTCAAATTGCAACTGCATTTGTTCTTTCTCTTTCTGAAGCTCGAGCTTCCTAACTCTACTTCCATTTTGTATTTCATTTTTAATTCCATTACTTTAATGTCACTGTCTGTCATAGACTTACTGACTGATGCCAAAACAACTTTTATCAAAAATATTTTTCCCCACCAAATATTGGATCAAAATATTTTTAATTTCTTGTTTCGTTAAGGAAGATTTTGCTTCAGAAATATCGTACTTTCTGGCAAGTTCAAGCAACTCATCTTTTTTCAGACTATCCAACTGCTCCAGAGTTGGATTAGAAAGAAAAGTTTCCACTTTTGATGACATTGTGAATAAAAGCCTGTTGTTTTCACTTAAGATTTCACATAAAAATGTAAAATATTACTTGGGATTTACAAACTAGGGGAATTTAAATTTCAAAAAATAATTTTCTGAAATATTTAACCAAAATTCTTATATCCCAAGGACGAGCGACCCAATTTTCTCCTGTTACGTGTAGGCTCGTACAAATGTAACAGAAGAAAAGAGTGAAGTCAACAAGTTTTGTATATCTTAAGAAAATAATTTATTTCCCTAGAAAACAATGTAAAAATTGGTAAATAGGACTTACGGTTTGTGAATATAATCCAAAATTTAATTCCAAGAATGAAAAACACAAGTCCTATCACTAAAAAGTTCTATTAGAATCCAGGTTCAAATCTCGGCAACGTACAAATATGGAAGGCGATGACGTCAGATGTGGTCCATATACGAATATCAACAATTCCTCAATTGAATCACAGTTTTTGTTTCCGAATAATTCCAGAATAAATGTCCACTGAATATATTTCAGAATTTTTTATAAAAAAGTCAGCTTGTTGAGTTTCCAGGAGAATAAATTATTAAATCCAAATAACAGATGAAAAACAAACAATCTGGCAACAAATAAAAAAAAACACTTCGTTCCTTTAAGATGTTAAAACGACTCTGACAGAAAAATATTAAGAATGCGTATTTAAACCCCAAAAACATCATTTCAAGTCTCGCGAGATGGGTCATGTGGTCTCTTACTACAAGAAATCTATCACGTACACCAGTGTAACCCCACTTAACAACCAATAATAAAGAAACGTTGTTTACACATAGTGATCACGCAATCAAAGTATGGCCCTGATACTGACCAATCATTTGTACTGTCTGTTTACGATCTTCCCAACCCAAGACGAACTAGGTTAACTAAAAATAATTCTCATGTAACACGTTTTACGTCTTAGATAAACAACATTTACTAAAAGAAAATATCGAATTACTCAAAGAGAATTTCGAATCCGTGCAATAATCATTACAAAAAAATGTAATGAAACAAAAATAAAATAAAAAAAGAATTTTAAAACTAACACACAAGCGATTTAATTACATATACGTAACGGTTATATCGCCCTAATCTCTAACCATATTTCAGATATTTAACGATTAATATGAACGAGGCAAGAGAGTTTGCTTGTTAATACAGCATGACTCTCCAGGAAGGGGTGAGGCTGAAGGAGATGTACTATCACATTGCGGGATGTCATTGGAAGGTATCGTAATTTCAAGACAGATTATCTCTGACTGATACCCAGAATATTTACTTATTTTCCTAATATTTGTTGTGTACACTAAGAAACCATAATACCTGAACTGCTTATGGATGTCATGAACAGGGGCGTCCAGGACAGGGAGAGCATTATATGTTTCGTATTGTAATATATTCACACATTAAAACTGTAACCTGTTGGAATATTTGTAGATCTACATGCTGGTCCATGAAATGGTGAGCTTAGTCCACCTGGTTTAAATATCTTTTTTGCAACTTTACAACTTTTCAAAAAGCTCAACAAACCTCCCATATCATCGTATATCAAATATTTTTGCAATATATATATATATATATATATATATATATATATATATATATATATATATATATATATATATATATATATATATATATATATATATATATATATATATATATGCATGATCCTTTCGACCAGAAGTCATTTTGAAGTAATTTGGACAGAAACAGTAACGTTGTTTATAACCAAATAGCAAGTGTCCAAAAAAGGGTACAGAACATGTCCTTCTATGTGATAGAGTTTTCGGAATAAGACGGTGTACAACATCTTTTTCTCGAGGAATAAACCAACCGGGGTTCTGATATACTGTTTTCCTTTCATTTGTCAAACAAGTACTATTCGTCCGAATTTTGTAGGGAAGATGCTTAGAGTCATACGATAAAGGAAATACAGAAAGACAGAAAGCAGAAGGATTGTTCCAAATGATGAACTTTTGTGTACTCTCAGTTCTTGCATAACTAGCCAGTGTGACAGCACTCGTGTCCATCCATACAAGTACTCTAATTATAAATACAAAGATTGGTACATTTCATGTTACTTAATTGATGTGCACGTTTATATTTTTTGTTTAAAAAGTACAAGAGCCCCAAAATTTATGTACTCCCTACCGATCATTGTAGATGCATATAAACACTGATTTGGAAATCAGCATGGGAATACCTTGTTAAGAGCTTAAACATATTTCATTTCTCTACGTGACCAATGTGTGGCTGGCTACAATTTCTCACATCACCAAAAGAAGGCGAGCCCTATAAAGTAGACAACGAAACATGTATTAATAATTGTTTTGCTTAGTACAAATCTATTGAAAAGAAATGAAAGAAAAATAGTTATGCTTTTAGAACATTTATTATCCGGTCCCATTCTGTCGCTTTCTTTTTTCCTTTCTTTCTTTCTTTCTTTCTTTCTCCCCTTTAGATCATCCAATTTTGAATCACGTGATTTCCTGCACCTAGTGCAATTTGAAGCTTGAATCCGCCTTGGATTATCACATAGGTTGTTTGAAGATCTTTGAATGTTATATATCTTCCCAGTTATATCGCCTTGAACCACTTCAAAATAACCTTTAGCAGGGTTGGATGTACACAAGTTAGACAGTTGCTGATTAATAAAGTCAAAGTCAAGAAAAGCAACGGGTTAATACGGACAGGGGTACACAAGAGCACGAGGATTATACCATCACTTCGTAGTAAGTCATATTACGGTATCCTGAGTCCAGATCAAAGTTTTACTGAGTGATACAGGATTGTTTTACCCGAAATATCTACCTATCTGATTAATCAGCTGTTGTTCAGTGCTTTTATTATAAATATTGGGCACTAAATACGCTCTGGTATACGTGCACATCATAATTAGGTCACCTGAAGGTTTGGAGGATATGATTTGAGTTATTTAATCCCTACAGGGTCGACCTGCTTTACTCTCAAGAGGCATGGAAAAAATATAGAATTGAACTGCTTTGTAAAAAAAATGAAAAAGTTGAAAACTTTGAAGAAGTAAGCTTAATATATTCAGCTTATTAGTTCACTAACCCATAAAATTAATCGTAAGGATTTAATAAATGTTAGACAGTCAATTAAATTAAAGCATGAAATAACTTCTCTATTTACGTTATTTTAAAGCAAACATTAACATTTAGCAAGTGGTTGCCAATCAAAGAAAACGAGGATATATCCGTCTTTAACAGGTGCCCGTATTCTCCATAATTGGAGCTTATGGGCTACCGATATGTTATGTGAATGTATCGACGATCAAAATCAGTATCAGGTCTGTTGTGTTGCATGGTTCTATGGATACGTTATTGGTGGATTTGACATGAACATAAGACCAAAGTCTGAGCGTTACTTATCATATTCTGCTTTATTAGATCACCCCTGCCCCAAATTTTCTTGAAGAAGAATTTAATTCGTTTTCCTTTTGTAAAGAAATAGTTTGAACTGTATAGTGCATTTATTCAATATCAAGTGTACATTGCTGACATTTAATGCAACATACTGCAGACGGCTCCGCTGTTAAAGTGAGGTGGTTATTAATGTGAAGCAAACCTGAGAAAATGGGAAAAAACTATTCACTTTTGCTTTAGATCTCTGACCCGTAAAGATGTTGAAAATTGCGGTTAAACTCAGGATGAAACATGTGCTAAGTAGTAGATACGTTTCACAATGTTCTTGAACTTGTTCTTGTGTTGATACGGACACATATTTATATTAAATGCTTAAGCGATTTCCATTTCCCATTAGTCTACCTGTAGAAAAGTGTAACAGCAGACACATTTAATCCATGCTTAGTTATAAAGACTCGCTTTAGTATCCATCGGTTATATGGTTCAATTCCTTTCTAATTGTCAAGAGAATATGCACGGCTTCTCTATAGCATACGATTTAATAAATTAATATTGAAGACCCTCTAATTAGTTTTTGACTAGTTACTTGTGAAAAGATATGATTAATTAAAAAATACACAATTTTTCTGATCATGTTTTCAAAACAAGGTTTTCGTGGAGAAAGTGTTAACGACAAATATTTTATGATTTCATTATTGATTAAAAATTTCAAGGAAGTAGACTTGATTAATTGGGTGCTATGACACTGGCAACGAAGTTAGATGGCATTCTGCTATGAGGAGAGGAAAAGTGTTACTTCTCCAATTTATTCAAATTAGTAGCGGAAACAAGCAAAAAGCCAGAGAAGGTCGTTGGTCCTTTCATTAGTTTCTTTGTTGTGATTATTTCTGTATCTTCAAACTCAGTTTCAGAAGAGAAGAGAACATAACTTAGCCTTTATTTTGTTTTACAAAATCAGCAACAGTGTAATAAACTGGTACAGTTTAGACATGAACAATAATTTTACACGGTGAAGTAACAAGATGTGTTGGAAAGCATTAATACTAAAACTATAAAATGATTGTACAATAGTTCACATGAGTTTCAAAAAAAGACAAACAGGGTAAAAATACGAATGCGAAGAGAGAACAAAGTCGAAATAAAAGAATATCAGCAAAGTTTACTGGTCAAAACGGACTCACGTACCCAGGAGCGAGATGGATGTAGCAGCACGTAAAATATTCGAGAAATGGCAAAAAGGTCTTTTGAGAATATCGTGAATTAAGTTCAACACAGTCATGATACATGCAGAAACTGCAGCATTCGAATTTTTTACATGTTAGTATGGCTGAAATCAGAATTTTATTAATCAGAATTTAGGGTATTTTATTAATCTGAGTTTAGGTATTAAAAACACCCCATGGTTTACTCATTATTCAAAACTGTGGTAGATAACTATGAATAATTCAATCCCATAGATCATACCCTGTAGAGACACATACACTAATTAAAAATCAATTATAGAAAGAAAGTTTTCATGTAAGAAGAAGCGAATAGACGCAGAAAGGATTCGTATTACACAGGTATTATATAAACATATTTGTTTATTTTGTTTGTTTGTTGAGATGGAATGCAATGCCACCGTCTTTAATTTTCACAACTTTGATTCAAAACGTCAATAGTGAACACTGCATTGGTAGGAGTTTCAATTCGGAAACAGTACAAAAAGTTTATCTACATGTAATCATAAAGCGTACTGATAGAAAAAGATTAAACGAATGATTGGGTTGATAAAGAAAATATACATATGGTTCAGAAGTTAGAGGGGATAGATAGACCAATTAGCCACATGCATACATACATACATACATACGTGCATACATGCATGCATACTTAAATACGTACATACATACATACATACATACATACATACATGCATACATAATTGGATGGATGCATAAAAGTAGAGAAGTAGAAAGAGAGATAAAAATGTAAATTCCTAAATATATTTCCTAGAATCATGTTCAGGTACGGTGCACCTAAAACTGTTGAAAGTGTGACACAATTTATTTTTCTTTCTATTCAGCATTTCAATATAGGTGTTATCAGAATTACAAGAACACGTTCGAAAAAAATTAATCAATCGCATTTTGGGTCCTACCCTTATCCCAAGTCCTCTTTGTTCTGTTTTGCATGCAAGGTTAAAATAAACAAAACGTTTCTTCACACCATGCTGTCAAACACAACATAAAACTTTCTTATCAACTGTTTATTTAATTGATACACTGTGACTGCTCTCAGTGTGTTGTATGCATGGGCAATCCCTGGCTGTAAGGTGTGGGATTACAACCATATTTGCTTTTGGTTTTTGTGAAAAAGTTCGATTACTCCAGGGTAAGAGATAGTGGTAATTTACTGCATAACAATTAGATGTTGTTGGTGAGAAACTAGTGTCTTTGTGAATACATCAGAATTATATGAGAGACATGTCTTCATTCGCATATAATAGCACCACAGTAACACAACACACCGAGGACTCATCCAAACTAAAACAACTGTTTCTGTGTTATTTTCAAGTAAATAAATTTAAATTAATAAATGTAGTAAAGTGTACTCGAAACATAAATATCCTCTATCATTATTAAATGTATAGTAATACAATGTATCCACTTCTGCACCACCAACATGATCTGCAAGGACCATCTATCACTGGGTGTTTCGCCCCTTATCCCGGAACATCCACCTGATGAGGGGGGCCACAATGTTGATCAGCCAATACCTGATGGTGGTAGGAAGCCAGCTCTTGTCCTACTTCTTCATATACAGTCAGCTGGACACTCTTTCAGAAGTTTTGTCCAGTGTTTGAACTGCCACTTTGCGAATTTACTTGCTATTCCTATTTCCAGACCGACTCAGCACGAAAGCTTCTACCTCCCACCTCTGCTTGGAACAAGCAAATACTCCATCCCCTGCTTTATTGCATGTTTCCGTCATCTCTGCATGATTGGCCAACTTTCTTTCAAGAGCCTCATGACACCTATCTCCCCAAGGTGCCGTTAACTCAATAGCCACCAACCTCTTCCTAGACTCTGACTAAATCGCTACATCTGGACGTAGAGACGTCTGGGCAATTTCTTCAAAACCAATTGCTTTCCAAGATCCACAAGCATGTCAAAAGTCTCTGATTCACTGAGGGTTCCCTCCTCTATGGGGAGGTGTAACTGGTTTCATCCTCTTTGACAATGTTGATAAATCTTTTCCTGATGATTTGTGCTGATTTTTTATTCCTTTTCCCCCTGTCCAAAATATCTGCTAGCTCACGAAGAAGCTTGTCATGCCTCTATCCATAACAGCCTTGTATTAATGAAGTCTGGCAAGCTAATAGGTTGTGCTGTATTCTACATTATTTAGCACAGAGGGTACACGTAGGCCTCATATGTGCAAGAGTTTTGGAGATGGCAAAACATCATACACTGATCTCAGCAGATACTAGATCCGGAGGGGCTCGTAATTCTATATATTGGAGCACGTTAACGCCCTCTCTGATAAAGACCGCCTGGTCCATACTTCTTGGCCCTCAAGCTGGACAATTATTGATTGTCGAACTTTTTCGTCCACTTTCCATAGCTCATCTTGGCTCACTGACCTTCTCATAGCTTGGTCAGCTTTTGTCCAGTGCTGGGTGTGACCTTCTCTCAAGCATTGTCTTCCAGAGTAGTTTGTTCTCGCTATGTACTAGTGCTGAAATCTACTTTCTACCAAGTCTGACTTCAATGCCTGCAGCAGAGATCACCTTGTCCTGCCAGAACTTCAGCATCAGAAGTATCTGTGCTTTAGTATACTCGTCCGCCCCGATGTCAGTGGTAACTGAAGTACTGCAAACCTGGTGTAGAGCACAATTCATGTAAATGATGTTGATACTCTAAGCTATCTGAGCAGATACTCGCTAAGTGTTCAAGTTCTACACAGTTGTCTTTGCTGTCTCATTCAGCATCAATTGCCAGACCAGTCTAGGCAGTAGTCTATTCTGGTAAAATCCTTGTCTTAAATGTCCCGGGAATATCTGATCTGTCAGACTTCCGCATCAGTACTTCAGCCTGGTTCTTTAGCCGTTTGATGCCGTTTGTCTCTTTCAGTGTGGATCAAACCGCTTGCCAAGGCACTTGATATGAATATCCAGAATAGATGGGGTCTCCTCATCTTGGATCTTCGTCAGAAACTGGTAGGTGACCCAACCGTGTCTTATCTCCAGGCTTCTGGACTTCCTTAGTTTAAACTTCATGTAAGGTCTCCTCCAGTGCAGGGCCCTCTTGTCTCCCGTTCTGCTGCTTAGATAATGAGATTCATGCACATGACACATACTATTACAGATATGCTACAGCATGTGACGAACCTTCTTTCAAGCGAATCTATGAAATTGTAAACTTCTATGCCATAAATCGTAGCTGGATGTTGCTTTAATAACTCTTGATTAACCGCTGTACACTCTGTGATATGTGGTAATGGTAAAGAGATAATTCAGTCAGCTGATGGGGTATTGAATTAAACGCATTGACAAGATCTAACCATACGATTGTCCAATTTTCTTGAATCTTCGCTTCTGTCATGAATTGATTATGGCAATTGTGTGTTCTGTACACACAGAAAATTATGAGACTCCCCCTTCTGCACTGAAGTATAGATATACTTGTTGCTTATCATGAACTTGGTTATTTTCTGTGCCAAGACCTATAATAATATCTTCTTTCTATGGTCAGTAGCGAAATCGTCCAGAACTGACATATATTTGGTAGTCCTTCTTCTTTTGTGCAAAGCACCTCTCAGTGTCGAAGCAATAAGTAGGTATCCTCCCTTACTTACGTATCACCCGCGTGAGTCTCCACGGACGTCTAAGTTGCTTAGGGCATATTTTGTACACCTTGTGGGCGATGCCACTAGACCCTAGGACTGAGCTAGACCTAAGTTTCCTTACGACGTCGCACACTTCTTCCCAGGTTGTCTCTAGGGCACAAGATGGTGGCTGTACAGGTAGGACCCTCGGATGCTCTCCCAGATCATCTTCTCTGTGAGAGTCAGAATGTGTTTGTTTCAGGAACTGTTCTGCTTCCATTCTGTTACATGTCAGATGTTTTTTTTGTGGACACCAAAACTCTCTTATTCTATACTATATGCGATTGTAGAAAGGGGTTGGATTCTCCTGTGGAAATAGCCTCGCAGAGCAGCATTTAGGATGTTCTTGAAGTCATCGTCAAAATCTTCCCAGGTGATCCAATTATCCAGCTTTTGGTCATTCTAATTTTCTCCCTTCTTCCTATCTGTATTCATCTTAACGTTTTCTATTGTTGAGTTTGCTTTCCAAAGACAAGGTGTTGCTGCCCAGGCTGACTTGAAGCAATAGGCGGACCCTCCTCAGAGTGGATACATGGGGTTCAGTGGTCTCTTCAGTTCTGACAAAAATATCCCGAGTCTGCCTCTCCTCCACTTGTCTGAGAGAAATCTGTTTCGTAGAGATCATCACCCTTGTGGTGTGATACCCGGCTAATATCCTCTTATCACCAGTGCAAATCTCTGCGCGTAGCAACTGATTTCTCAGAGGCCCTCACCGCGGCCTTGATTGATGGACCTTCAGACTGCTTGTATTCTTGCACAGTTTTCCACATCTATCCTCCTCTACCACGCCTGTCAATGTCCGTTGAACCATCAGTTTCTCTTAGTTATTTTTTTAAAAATTCTTTATTTCATTATATGCTATTGATAATGTGACATTGTATCTTGGACCTATGTTCATTTTCCACCTGGCCTGAATTATTAATTTTTGTGGTAAACATGTTTATCTCAATCTATGTCTTGCACATTGGAAATTCCTTATAAATTGCCAGGTCTACATGTTGTTTACTATACATTTTATAGTGTAATGTTAGTAATAAACTCCAATTTATGACTAATATTTTAGTTTGTAGACATTAGGAAGATCTCAGAAGGTTGTTTTCCATTAGGTAATGTTCTTCTCAGAAAATGTTAATTGTGACCTGAGGTCAGGCAGAAGACAATATAATCTTGTTACTGAAATAATCATTCACCTGTGCTTTAATATCCGAGCATAATCAACTTATTGTTGTGTTCACCATTTTCTTTGGAATTATTCAAATTATTTATTCTCTGGAAGTACAAAAGTGCTGTGGTAACATCCTGGAAATAGAGACTTGATTTATACTGAAATTTCAAACAAGGATTTTTTATCTTGGATTGTATTATTGTAATCCAAGAAAAGACTATTGGTACAACAGCACGATACAGGCCGCCGCAGACGCATCAACACCTTCAGCGTTGGACTTAATTTGTATTTCCACTAACGATTATTCAAAACTTGTGTTATTAGGAGTTGTCTGTAATTCTATGATTATTTGGGATTTAATTCGCAATACCATAAGTTTCACCTTTTTCCATTTTCACTTTGTATTCCAGGGAAATAAATTATTTGTTGACATTTACAAAGCTTGTTGCTAATCACTCTTTTCTGTAACTTATTTTAAGAGCATAGACTCCTAAACGAAAATTGGGGCTCGTTCTTGGGATAACAATTTCTCTAACATATTTCATAAACTTTTTTTTTTTTTTTTAAAAAAATTTAACTTATCTTGTTTTGGAATTTCCTAAGACCCGTGTATTATTTCCCATTTTAGAAATCATTAGTTAAACCAACAATATTTTACAATGTGATCTAAATTATAGGTCTTCATTTCAAATCCTACCAAGGAACAGTTAGACTCCTTTAAAAAGGATTAATTACTTCAGCTGCCAGAAAATGTGAAAGGCGTCTTTAACGAAGCAAGAAATAAGCTATATTTGGTCCAATATTTGGTGGAAAAGAATGTTTTGGATAAAAGTGCTTGAGAATTTTTTAGCAGTCTCTATCTGGCTCTAACTCGCAAGTCATGGAATTGAAATTAAAATGCAAGAAAGAAATCGAGTTAAGAAATCTTGAGCTTCAAGAAAGACAATTGCAGGTACAGAAAGAAGAAATACAAATGCAGTTGGAGAAAGAGGAGAGAGAGAGACAAACACAACTGTAGTAGTAGAAAGAGGAAAAAGAGAGAGAAAGAGGGGATATGTAAATGCAAATATAGATGCAATACGAAATGAAAGATAGAGAATTTTAGAGAGAAAGAGAAAAAGAAGAAAAGGAAATTTCAATTTAGATTAAAAGAATTAGAGCTGGAAAGTGAAAACCAGGCCCCCACTTTTCATAAAAATTCAGGTTTTGATGTTACTAAGCATATTACGCTAGAACACCCTTTAACGAAAAGAAGTAGATAAATATTTTCCTCATTTTGAAAAACTTCCAGAAAATTTGAAATGGCCCAGAGAGCTTTGGACTCTGTTATTACAAAAAATGCACTTTTTGGTAAAGCTTGTGACACCTGTACCTACCTGTCAGTACAGCAAAGTGCTGACTCTGATATGGTACAGCTGACGAGTAATCCTTAGTTTATAAAGTGTCTTTTGCACTAAGTCGTCCACTCAGCAGTCGTCTAGTAAAAATCTATTTCAGCCTAATACGAGCACTCCCAAATTTCAAACTGGCACAACTTTGAGAAATCAAGCTCTTGGCAAAACTGATCAGAAGTCCTTACCTTTTCCTACGTGTACCTATTTTGCAAGAGGAAATGGCACGTTATTTCTGATTGTTACCATCAGAATCACGACATGTTCCAACTGCTCTTATTTCGAAGAGGTCATCGTGACGGTCATGTATTGAAAGTAATACGTTTGTTGGGTCAAACAAACCAGAGTCTGATTTTATTATGGGGAATAAAGAACCATTCATGTCCAAGGGTTCTATATCACGCATTAGTGATTCCGCCAATCCTATCCCTATTAAAATTGTAAGGTACACAGGAGCCTCTCAGAGTCTGTTATTAAAAGGTACTTTACCCTTTCTGAGAAGTCTTCTAATGAGAGTGTTCTTCCTCAGGGTTTTGAGTGCGGTTTTGCAAATGTTCATCTCTGTTCTGCATATTTGTCATCAGACTTAGTCTCAGTATCAGTCACAGCCGGAGCAGTGTCATCTTTACCAATTGAAGGTATTCATTTATTACTAGGCAATGACCTAGCTGGAGATAAGGTTGTGGTTAATCCACTTGTAACTGACAAGCCTTGTTCGGGTCAGAAAGTCGATCCTATTGAAAATGAAATCCTTGATTTGTACCCAGCTTGTGCAGTTACTAGCACTATGATAAAGAAAGCTCGTGAGAATGATGTTGATCAGGATTGTATTCCTTTACCTGACACATGTATTAGTCAGGCTTTTGATGAGGTCACTTTTATTTCTCGTTTGGATCAGTCAGAGGGTATTGATCACAGTGATCCTCTTTTAACTACTCTTTCTTTTTATTCCATTCATGGTAACAAGCGACAATCACTTGTCATCGAGCTGGAAAAAGATCCCGAGATCTCCTGTTTGTTTCAGAGGGCCATTAGTGAAACTGTAGCCAAAGGAGTACCTATCTGTTATATTGCTCCCAATGGGGTCCTTCTGAGAAAATGGAGACCAACTGAGGTAGCTATTGGTGACGAGTGGTTAGTGAACTATCAAATTATAGTTCCATAGACAGGAAATTCTTAATTTGGCCCATGAAACTCCTTTGGCTGGTCATTTAGGGGTTAATAAGACTTATCACAAGATGTTGGATCACTTCTATTGGTTAAAAAATTAAAAGTGATGTTTGTAAATAAAGAAGATCTTGTCACACTTGTCAAATGGAAGGAAAACCCTAAGGCTCATCTGCAACCTATTCCTGCATTTGACGAACCAATTAGCAGAATAATGCTAGACTGTGTCGGTCCCTTACCTAAGACCAAGTCAGGCAACCAATACCTGTTGACCATAATGTTTGCCTCCACAAGATTCTCTGGGGCAATTTATTTGGGGAATATTAAAGCTAAAACAATAGTAAAAGCTTTGATAAAGTTTAATTTTACTCAATTTGGCCTTCCCAAATCTGTCCAAACTGATCAGGCGTCAAATTTTATGTCTGGAATTTTCTAACAAGTTATGCATGAATTATGCATTCTAGAATTAAAGTCTTCTGCCTATCACCCTAAAAGCCAAGAGACTTTAGAAACATTTCATCAAACTTTGAAAAATACGATTCGGTCATATTGGTTTGATACTGAATAAGATTGGAACGAATGTGCTCATTTACTGTTTTTGCTGTTAGGGAGTGAGTTCAAGAATCTATAGGCTTCTGTCCCTTTGAACTAGTTTTTGGACATACTGTGTGTGGACCATTGAAGTTGTTAAAAGAGAAATTTCTTTCAAATGAAGATACAGAAATTAATCCTCTCGATTAGGTTTCCAATTTTAAATACAAGTTGTCAAAGGCTTGTGAGGTTAAAAGAACTAATCTGCAATCTACTCAGTCAAAAATGAAATTAAGGTATGACAAAAATGCAAAGGAAAGGAGTTTCCAGGCTGGTGATAGGGTTCTGGCTCTCTTGCCCATATCACAAAATCCTCTTCAGGCTAAAATAGTATGATCCTTACTAAGTTGAAATGAAAGTGATTTCAATTATATCATCAATACTCCTGGGAGGTGAATACAACTTTGCCATATAAATATGTTAAAGGAGTATGTTGATAGAGATAGCCAGGTTAATCATGCAATCAGTTCAGTTGTACCTGTCTCACACAGCGAAGATTTAAGCAATGGAATGCAATCGGACTGTAGTGACATTGGAGTAACCAATCTTCTGAATTCAGAAGTTATGAGTAATCTGGACCAGAAACTTTCACATATACAGCCACAAGAAAAGAATGAACTAAAACATCTTCTACCTGAAAATGAGCATTTGTTTCCAGATGGTCATACACGAACAAACAAAGTCTACCATAATGTTGAAACTGTAGATTCCACTCCTATTAAACAGCATCCGTACAGGATAAATACTTTCAAACAGGAATGTCTGAAAAAAAAAGAAACTTAGCATTTGCTGGGGAATGATTTTATAGAACCGAGTAAAAGTGACTGAAGTTCACCATGTATACTTGTACCGAAAGCAGATAATACTTTCCACATTCATTTCCATTGCCAAGAATTGATAACTGCATTGATAAATTGGAAATGCAAAGTATCACCAAATTTGACCTTTCGAAAGGAGTTTGGCAAATTTCACTGACGGAAAGGGCAAAGGAAATTTCGGTATTAATGACTCCAGATGGACTTTATCGATATAAAGAGATGCCTTTGGGATGAACAGGTCGCCTTGTACTTTTCAACGTTTAATGAGCATGATTACATCTGGTCTGCATAAATGTGATGACATCGATGATATCATTTACAAGGACACCTGGAAAGACCACTTAGAGACAAATGCGAAATTCCTTGACAGACTCACTGATGCAAATTTGACACTTAATTTATCTGAGAGTGAGTTTTGCAGTGCTTGTGTTACATCCCTAGGACATATTGAGGGACATGGACAAGTTAAATCTATAGATGCTAAGGTTAAGGCTATCTCTGAATTCCTGTGCCTATCAGTAAAAAGCAACTGATGCAATTTTTGGGTATCGCTAGATACTATCAAAAATTTTGTTCCAATTTTTCCATAATTGCTGAACCCCTGACAAATTTGTTGGGCAAGAAAAATAAGTTTCATTGCTCTAAAAATGTCAGGAGGCTTTTGATAAGTTAAAGGCTATAATAAGAGTACACCAGTTCTTTCAAGTCCAAATTTCCGTCAACCATTTAAAATGTCTGCTGATGGAAATGATGTTGGGGTTGGTGCAGCATTGATTCAATAAGACACAAATTGTGTTGATCATCCAGTGTGCTATTTTTCTAAGAAATTAAATAGACACCAGAGAAATTATTCCACAATCAAGACGGAATGGATGGCTTTGATATTGGCATTGCAACGCGTACGTTGAAGTGTATATATAGTTCAGCGTCTTCTCCGATTGCTGTATTTATTGATCACAACCCTCTTGCTTTCATTGGCAAGATGAAAAAAAAATCAGAAATTATTATGGTAGATTTTGATGTTGCAGGAATACAATATGAACATTAGGCACGTTAAGGGGAAAAAATAATTTAATAGCAGATGCACTGTTACTAGTACAGCAATATTATATTGTTTTATGTATCCTTTGTCATTCGTAAGTCGGTGCCTCACTACGCAATTTCGGTTTGTCCGGGTGGCGGCAATGCAGTGGACAACTTTGCTGACGCCCCCATGATTTTATCGAGTTGTCGTGGAATGGCTTGTGGATCGATTTTGGGTTGTTTTTTCTTGATATCGGCTCGTCGCGATCGGGTCATGATCTCGTGTTCAAGTCGAAGGAGTTTTGAGGGTTTCCAGTGTTTCCAGTGAGGGCTTTGTACTTGTCTCGCAGTTGCTTCGTGTACTGCTGCAATGTGATGATTTTTCGTCCCTTCAGCGCTTTGTACTCGCTCACGAGCTTACGACGTGTAACACTTCTCGGCATCGCCTTCAGGCTTCCTCTAATTCGTTCGATCAATTCATGCAGAGAGGCATTCGATATTGGATAGGGCA
>JAECUM010024594.1:0-15145 GCA_016617855.1 Megalonaias nervosa
ACATTTTGTCAGCATGGTCCAGGTTTTCTTAGACAAGTTAGATCATCTTTGTATTTTAATTCTGACTGGCAATTCTATTAGAATATGGGAGGGATCATTCTCTGCCACATTTTGTCAGCATGGTCCAGGTTTTCTTAGACAAGTTAGATCATCTTTGTATTTTAATTCTGACAAGCCTGACTGGCAATTCTATTAGAATATGGGAGGGATCATTCTCTGCCACATTTTGTCAGCATGGTCAAGGTTTACTTAGACAAGTTAGATCATCTTTGTATTTTAATTCTGACAAGCCTGACTGGCAATTCTATTAGAATATGGGAGGGATCATTCTCTGCCATATTTTGTCAGCATGGTCCAAGTTAGATCATCTTTGTATTTTAATTCTGACAAGCCTGACTGGCAATTCTATTTGAATATGGGAGGGATCATTCTCTGCCACATTTTGTCAGCATGGTCCAGATTTTCTTAGACAAGTTAGATCATCTTTGTATTTTAATTCTGACTGGCAATTCTATTAGAATATGGAAGGGATCATTCTCTGCCACATTTTGTCAGCATGGTCCAGGTTTTCTTAGACAAGTTAGATCATCTTTGTATTTTAATTCTGACTGGCAATTCTATTAGAATATGGAAGGGATCATTCTCTGCCACATTTTGTCAGCATGGTCCATGTTTTCTTAGACAAGTTAGATCATCTTTGTATTTTAATTCTGACTGGCAATTCTATTAGAATATGGAAGGGAT
This sequence comes from Megalonaias nervosa, assembly GCA_016617855.1. Lineage (NCBI taxonomy): Eukaryota > Metazoa > Mollusca > Bivalvia > Unionida > Unionidae > Megalonaias > Megalonaias nervosa. The sequence goes on from JAECUM010024594.1 coordinate 745, forward strand.
CATTCTCTGCCACATTTTGTCAGCATGGTCCAGGTTTTCTTAGACAAGTTAGATCATCTTTGTATTTTAATTCTGACTGGCAATTCTATTACAATATGGGAGGGATCATTCTCTGGCACATTTTGTCAGCATGGTCCAGGTTTTCTTAGACAAGTTAGATCATCTTTGTATTTTAATTCTGACTGGCAATTCTATTAGAATATGGGAGGGATCATTCTCTGCCACATTTTGTCAGGATGGTCCAGGTTTTCTTAGACAAGTTAGATCATCTTTGTATTTTAATTCTGACTGGCAATTCTATTACAATATGGAAGGGATCATTCTCCGCCACATCTTGTCAGCATGGTCCAGGTTTACTTAGGCAAGTTAGATCATCTTTGTATTTTAATTCTGACTGGCAATTCTATTACAATATGGAAGGGATCATTCTCTGCCACATTTTGTCAGCATGGTCCAGGTTTTCTTAGACAAGTTAGATCATCTTTGTATTTTAATTCTGACAAGCCTGACTGGCAATTCCATTAGAATATGGGAGGGATCATTCTCTGCCACATTTTGTCAGCATGGTCAAGGTTTTCTTAGGCAAGTTAGATCATCTTTGTATTTTAATTCTAACAAGCCTGACTGGCAATTCTATTAGAATATGGGAGGGATCATTCTCTGCCACATTTTGTCAGCATGGTCCAGGTTTTCTTAGACAAGTTAGATCATCTTTGTATTTTAATTCTGACTGGCAATTCTATTAGAATATGGCAGGGATCATTCTCTGCCACATTTTGTCAGCATGGTCCAGGTTTTCTTAGACAAGTTAGATCATCTTTGTATTTTAATTCTGACTGGCAATTCTATTAGAATATGGAAGGGATCATTCTCTGCCACATTTTGTCAGCATGGTCAAGGTTTTCTTAGACAAGTTAGATCATCTTTGTATTTTAATTCTGACAAGCCTAACTGGCAATTCTATTAGAATATGGGAGGGATCATTCTCTGCCACATTTTGTCAGCATGGTCAAGGTTTTCTTAGACAAGTTAGATCATCTTTGTATTTTAATTCTGACAAGCCTGACTGGCAATTCTATTAGAATATGGGAGGGATCATTCTCTGCCACATTTTGTCAGCATGGTCCAGGTTTTCTTAGACAAGTTAGATCATCTTTGTATTTTAATTCTGACTGGCAATTCTATTTGAATATGGAAGGGATCATTCTCTGCCACATTTTGTCAGCATGGTCCAGGATTTCTTAGACAAGTTAGATCATCTTTGTATTTTAATTCTGACTGGCAATTCTATTAGAATATGGGAGGGATCATTCTCTGCCACATTTTGTCAGCATGGTCCAGGTTTTCTTAGACAAGTTAGATCATCTTTGTATTTTGATTCTGACAAGCCTGACTGGCAATTCTATTTGAATATGGGAGGGATCATTCTCTGCCACATTTTGTCAGCATGGTCCAGGTTTTCTTAGACAAGTTAGATCATCTTTGTATTTTAATTCTGACTGGCAATTCTATTAGAATATGGGAGGGATCATTCTCTGCCACATTTTGTCAGGATGGTCCAGGTTTTCTTAGACAAGTTAGATCATCTTTGTATTTTAATTCTGACTGGCAATTCTATTACAATATGGAAGGGATCATTCTCCGCCACATTTTGTCAGCATGGTCCAGGTTTACTTAGGCAAGTTAGATCATCTTTGTATTTTAATTCTGACTGGCATTCTATTACAATATGGAAGGGATCATTCTCTGCCACATTTTGTCAGCATGGTCCAGGTTTTCTTAGACAAGTTAGATCATCTTTGTATTTTAATTCTGACTGGCAATTCTATTAGAATATGGGAGGGATCATTCTCTGCCACATTTTGTCAGCATGGTCCAGGTTTACTTAGACAAGTTAGATCATCTTTGTATTTTAATTCTGACTGGAAATTCTATTAGAATATGGGAGGGATCATTCTCTGCCACATTTTGTCAGCATGGTCAAGGTTTTCTTAGACAAGTTAGATCATCTTTGTATTTTAATTCTGACAAGCCTGACTGGCAATTCTATTAGAATATGGGAGGGATCATTCTCTGCCACATTTTGTCAGCATGGTCCAGGTTTACTTAGACATGTTAGATCATCTTTGTATTTTAATTCTGACAAGCCTGACTGGCAATTCTATTAGAATATGGGAGGGATCATTCTCTGCCACATTTTGTCAGCATGGTCCAGGTTTACTTAGACAAGTTAGATCATCTTTGTATTTTAATTCTGACAAGCCTGACTGGCAATTCCATTAGAATATGGGAGGGATCATTCTCTGCCACATTTTGTCAGCATGGTCAAGGTTTTCTTAGGCAAGTTAGATCATCTTTGTATTTTAATTCTGACTGGCAATTCTATTAGAATATGGGAGGGATCATTCTCTGCCACATTTTGTCAGCATGGTCAAGGTTTTCTTAGACAAGTTAGATCATCTTTGTATTTTAATTCTGACTGGCAATTCTATTAGAATATGGGAGGGATCATTCTCTGCCACATTTTGTCAGCATGGTCCAGGTTTACTTAGACAAGTTAGATCATCTTTGTATTTTAATTCTGACTGGCAATTCTATTAGAATATGGGAGGGATCATTCTCTGCCACATTTTGTCAGCATGGTCAAGGTTTTCTTAGACAAGTTAGATCATCTTTCTATTTTAATTCTAACAAGCCTGACTGGCAATTCTATTAGAATATGGGAGGGATCATTCTCTGCCACATTTTGTCAGCATGGTCCAGGTTTTCTTAGACAAGTTAGATCATCTTTGTATTTTAATTCTGACAAGCCTGACTGGCAATTCTATTTGAATATGGGAGGGATCATTCTCTGCCACATTTTGTCAGCATGGTCCAGGTTTTCTTAGACAAGTTAGATCATCTTTGTATTTTAATTCTGACTGGCAATTCTATTAGAATATGGAAGGGATCATTCTCTGCCACATTTTGTCAGCATGGTCCAGGTTTTCTTAGACAAGTTAGATCATCTTTGTATTTTAATTCTGACTGGCAATTCTATTAGAATATGGAAGGGATCATTCTCTGCCACATTTTGTCAGCATGGTCCAGGTTTTCTTAGACAAGTTAGATCATCTTTGTATTTTAATTCTGACTGGCAATTCTATTTGAATATGGAAGGGATCATTCTCTGCCACATTTTGTCAGCATGGTCCAGGATTTCTTAGACAAGTTAGATCATCTTTGTATTTTAATTCTGACTGGCAATTCTATTAGAATATGGGAGGGATCATTCTCTGCCACATTTTGTCAGCATGGTCAAGGTTTACTTAGACAAGTTAGATCATCTTTGTATTTTAATTCTGACAAGTCTGACTGGCAATTCTATTAGAATATGGGAGGGATCATTCTCTGCCATATTTTGTCAGCATGGTCCAGGTTTACTTAGACAAGTTAGATCATCTTTGTATTTTAATTCTGACTGGCAATTCTATTAGAATATGGGAGGGACCATTCTCTGCCACATTTTGTCAGCATGGTCCAGGTTTACTTAGGCAAGTTAGATCATCTTTGTATTTTAATTCTGACTGGCAATTCTATTAGAATATGGGAGGGATCATTCTCTGCCACATTTTGTCAGCATGGTCCAGGTTTACTTAGACAAGTTAGATCATCTTTGTATTTTAATTCTGACTGGCAATTCTATTAGAATATGGGAGGGACCATTCTCTGCCACATTTTGTCAGCATGGTCCAGGTTTACTTAGGCAAGTTAGATCATCTTTGTATTTTAATTCTGACTGGCAATTCTATTAGAATATGGGAGGGATCATTCTCTGCCACATTTTGTCAGCATGGTCCAGGTTTACTTAGACAAGTTAGATCATCTTTGTATTTTAATTCTGACTGGCAATTCTATTAGAATATGGGAGGGACCATTCTCTGCCACATTTTGTCAGCATGGTCCAGGTTTACTTAGGCAAGTTAGATCATCTTTGTATTTTAATTCTGACTGGCAATTCTATTAGAATATGGAAGGGATCATTCTCTGCCACATTTTGTCAGCATGGTCCAGGTTTTCTTAGACAAGTTAGATCATCTTTGTATTTTAATTCTGACTGGCAATTCTATTACAATATGGGAGGGATCATTCTCTGCCACATTTTGTCAGCATGGTCCAGGTTTTTGTCAGCATGGTCCAGGTTTTCTTAGACATTCTAGAGCTCAGGAATCCCCAGGTCTCAGGCACATCATGCACCTTGAGATCTGATTACATCCATAATGGTGAATCCACAATAACTGATTTGAAATGTTGCACCAAAAGCATCACTGTGTGTGACATATAATGTTAAAAATAACATAAGGAAATATAAAGAACATTCATGGCTCAATATGTATACTCAAGTACATGCAGAGTTTATAAAATGTTGTCTTCATAAATTTCATACAAAATCTAGGAATAGTTATGGGCTGCACTGTAATTGGCAAGGGTCATAACTCTATCAAAAATGGAACTGTCAAGACAAAACACATAAAAGGCACATCTAGGTTACAATGGTCAAACCATACTGCATCTGAATAGGTTGAATAAAGATGGGGCGAAATTGACCGATCCAAGAGATTTGCTTACAAGTTTTACTATGTGATGGGGAGCTTTTGCATGGTGCAAATAATTAAAAAAGCATATATGACAGTGCTAACTTTCTTTAAGGAAGCTGACAAATAGAGATGATGTTCCGTGGCATAATTGTTGACAATAGAAATTCTGACCCACAGTAAGAAAATTAAGTTACTCAACTTCTTGCCATTGGAATTATCAAATATTTACTCATCTATTGAGTAAAACTCCATGGTCTGAATATAAACAAATCACAGACTCACAACTCCTTAGCTGATAACTAATTTCTGATATTACATTAAATGGGGTACATAACTGTTAAACTTTTAAAATCTGATCAATTATTAAAAAAATTAAAACAATTAAAATCATTTCTATCAAAGAGAATTTTAAAATATTATCCATATATATCAAGTGGAGTCAGTTGTTTCCAAATGTAAAATAAAAATGGGCACTAACATTGCCATTCTCTATGTAAAGAGCTTTTATTACATTAATAATGCAAAAGCAAAAAAGCATAATTGCTCACTAACTAGAATTACCAAAAACATTTTGATGATGTTATTATGGAAAATTATATAACTTCACTAATATATTATTTTATGATTCTACTTTCCTTACATCAGACAGATAATTCCCACTGGACCTGTTTCAGATGCACCTATCACTGCTCTTGTTGTTCAGAGCACTCCCTAATTAAAATAGTGCAATTAAGTCAGTTTAATGATGTCATTATATTAATAGGACTTTCTACAATTAATTATATTTAATGTCTGTATGCTGATGGATTAATCAGGACTCAGATATACACATTTCAATTTAAATTTACTGTTCTATCCACATTTTGCAAGAAAACACCGTAAAATAGATTGATGTGAATAAGTTTACAATCAACTGTACCATCCATCCTAAATCTATGCTGATTACAATGAACTGTACCTTCTATCATAGGTCTATGCTGATTACAACTATTACAGTACTGTCCATCTCAAGTCCATGATGATTACAAGTATGTACAATTAAGTGTTATCTCTATCCCAAGTCTATGCTGATTAAAATCAACTGTTCCCTGTATCTTAAGTCTATGCCGATTAGAATCAACTGTGCCCTCCATCCCAATTCTATGCTGATTACAATCAACTGTGCCCTCCATCCCAAGTCTATGCTGATTAGAATCAGCTGTGCCCTCCATCCCAAGTCTATGCTGATTACAATCAACTGTGGCCTCCATCCCAAGTCTATGCTGATTACAATCAACTGTGGCCTCCATCCCAAGTCTATGCTGATTACAATCAACTGTGCCCTCCAGCCCAAGTCTATGCTGATTAGAATCAACTGTGCCCTCCATCCCAATTCTATGCTGATTATAATCAACTGTGCCCTCCATCCCAAGTCTATGCTGATTACAATCAACTGTGCCCTCCATCCCAAGTCTATGCTGATTAGAATCAACTGTGCCCTCCATCCCAATTCTATGCTGATTAGAATCAATTGTGTCCTCTATCCTAAGTCTATGCTGATTAGAATCAACTGTGCCCTCTATCCTAAGTCTATGCTGATTAGAATCAACTGTGTCCTCTATCCTAAGTCCATGCTGATTACAAGTAACATCATGTGAATATATGAAGTGTATTTTCAAGGGTCATAACTCTACCAAAACTGGAGTTGACAAGACATAAACCGTAAAAAGTACCCCTAGGTCTATAAAAAAACTCCACAAATTTTGCAGTACAGTATGCTGAATGGTTCCTGACTTACGCTGGTTCCATGAATCTACTGTACTGGAGATTTATGGTTAAAAGACAATAAGTTTGCATTGCAATTACATTCATTCTGCATTTCATCTGCATTCATGGTGCTTAAAATTTTCATTTATCTGGTATAATAATTCTGGGTCTGTACAAACTTAAATGGGCAGGCTGATAAAACTGAGATGGATAGATAAGTGGGCAGACTGACAGGTATGATACATGGATAGGCGCTTTTTATTGCAACAACTCAACCAAACATATAGCAAAGCTAAAGCTAGTTAAGTACAGATAATCAGTTCACTTAGGTGAAATTAAGTCTTTTAAAATGCAGGTAACTGATTCTGATAAGGGATTCAAATAGACTTTCATCATGACTAATCAAAAGGTAGTACAGGAGGGTCCTTGAGACTAAAAAACTGTACTTGTCACACTGGACAGATTTGACTACATGATTACATAAATTAGCCTATCTTTTGAGGAATTAACAAAACTTTAGGTAAACCTAAAGTTGATTTACCTGTCCCATGTAAACCAGCAGTGGATACTTGTTGGCTTGCCAGAAGTTGGGTAATTCTTCGGCCTTTGGAAATTTGGTACATCCTAGCTCTATGGTTATCTCAAAACAATTGGTGTGCACATAATTCCAGTCCTGCATACCTCCTACAAGTAAAGAGAAAAAAGAGAAATAAAACTTAAATAAATTAAACTAAAACTTAGAGAATAAGTGAAACATCAACTGTCCATCATAATGATCCTTTGCCAATGTGCAATGAAGAGAAAACAAGCTTTGTGATGGATAGTCTGTAACCTACGTAATAAGTCCCACAAGTCCAATGCCTAAATAAGGACTAAGATGTCTGCTTTTGTCAAATTAATCTTTACTGCTTATATCAAGATGATGTTGTCATCGCATTATTACATCACTGATATGACATCACTTTTCATACACGCCAACCTCCCATCCCTGAGAGGTATAAGAATAATTATTGCTATCATAAATGGTAAAAAGTGTAATTTGTGGGTAAAAAGTGTAATCCCTATACTACATGCCAGAATTACAGCATGCATGAAAAATATGCATTTTTACTACTAACTGGGATCTGCAGCTGGTCAAAATACTTATCATAAAGGGTAAATTCCATATGGATTAGAACTAGAATACAAATACAAAATATACTGAAAAATTATTTATATTCAGCAATCACTGTAACTAGTCTACTTGTGCAACTTTCCCTGAATGATCATAAACTGGAATTCTGCAATGATCATGGTCAGGTGCTCTGAGTGCTGTATTATATTACTTGCATATTCTTCTTTGAATGTTTGTAAAGCTGTGTTTATTTGTCCTTTTTTCTGATCTGACCCTGTTTTGAACTTTGAAAAGAGCCATCTGCTAAAAAAATATTCTGTCATATAACATACACACCTCACACTGTAAAGCATTTCACTTAACACCTGGCACCATTTACTTTAAAAGCATAGACTGGTCTGCTGACTAACGTATCAAATTAATGAATCTGCAAGGCAAAGTTCACATTTGGAGAAACCTGTCTGTTTTCTTGGAAATGTATCAACCCATACAGTTGCTATAAAAAGCAAATAAGGAAAGAACTCTTATGCTATTCTAATGCAGCAGTCCTTTTTTTAAAAAATATTCTCAAATTAATATGAATGAAATTAAAGAGATGATAATAAAAATGACAAAAACAATTTTGTATTGCTTTATTTTTATTCAATTTGTTAATGTACCAAAAGGGCTTAACTCATGTACAGGTGGGTGTAAAACGTAACTTGGTGAAAAAAAGTGTAATGATTATACCAAAAGCATAATGGTTGGCATGTATGCTTTGTACTTGAGTGATGCTAGGAACTCGGGGAGAGAGACTTGATGTAAGATGATGTAAAAGCAACTTTTGTCTCTTACTGAATAATATAATACTACATACGGTGTATTTCATTTTCCTACATTAATACAAGATATATTACATCATGTTGTAAAAATGTGCTATTTTAACAAATGGCAAAGTCATGATTTAAAATATATTAGTTTCTGAACCACAAGATGAAATATATCTGATATTTATCCAGGGTACAAAATATTGATTTTTATTATACACCAGACTTGCTCCTGTATCAAAACTTTAAAAATTAAACTACTTCTTCTGACAAATTCACCTCAAATTTAATCCTGTTCTAAGGTTCATGACAAACCAAAAACAAAGTACAACTGGTTCTGGACGTTAATATTGTTGATAATTTAATACAGGGGAGATAACTTCAAAGAGGCATTAACAGTGGTAAATCAAATTTCTTTTTAAAAAAAAATCTGATGCATGAAAGGTAAAACAGTTTTCATTTATTGCTAACAAATACTCATTTTTCTCGCTACAAGTATTAATTCTGTATGCAATCACAATCACACTTTGCATGCACTGAAATTTATCTATTGTTACATAAACAAATTCTTTGTCCATATTGACAAACCATCTTAACAGTGCATTGTTATATCATAATCCACTTATGTTGACATCTAGCATGAGTACTGTATGTTTTGAGATATCCGCTTTTTATCAAATTTACATTTCTGGTAGCGGAGATCAACCGGACGAGGCATTATCTCATTATCTATCTTTTTCGTCGGATTTTTGGCCGCACGCTAGTAATTAATATATTTACATAGACTGACATTTGTGTGTGGACGGTAAGCAAAATTCCCCTTCTTTTCACTCAGAATTAAATCCTTTAGAACATTCACATTTTCTGTAGTAATCCCTGTCATCAGACCAGAACACCTGCATCTCTATCATTGATTGACCCTTTCTTTAAATTTCTGATGCATGCGTGGAAGGCACCATCACTCCATTACCACAAATGTTAAAAAACAAAAACAAAAACAAAATCAAAACAAAAAAACAAGTTCTCACTTGTCTATTCAATAGGCAGTGAGGAAGAGTAACTACAATTGACCATACGACAGCCAATTCATTTAAAAAAAAATGTACCCAGATAAAATAGTAGCTGAAATTTCAAAGAAAACATTACCTTTGAAGCACCGATTGTTATGAAAACGTATTAAACAAATGGGAAAAAAAATCAGTCTCGATCATGCAATACAATTTTTTGATGTTGCCGCCACAATAAGAAACAGGCATCTGTTTGGTTCTCCAAAAAGCTGTCCTTTAGCGGTGACTTCAATAATGCATGTACCCTTCATCAAAGAAAGCCAACTACAATCTTCAATAAAAACAAAGAACCTTTCTTCAAAGGAAGTCAGTACCGAACTTAAATAAAAGCAATGGAATCTGATGGATTGTTTCATTTTCCAGCGTGACTGGGACACTTTTACTGTGCTGTGAAAGTTTCCTTTTTACAGGAAAAAAGTTTATGCTTACGAACTCTAATGACGGCGCTTAGGACACAAACTTTTACCGACTTGGGACGTACTGAAAAGTAAATGTGCTTCACCATTCGTTATGTGATTGTGCTATTTTTTTCCACTGAATTCAGACCTATATGACCTGTGACAAAATTATTGAATATTTTAAATCTGTGTGTGCATATTTTTGATGGAATTACTTGTATTGTGGATTCAATGTATGTGACGTGATTTGCGGGTGAGTACACGGTGTTGATACTTTATTAATTGCTATACATTAGACATGTATATATAAACAGTATACACGTATATGTATCAATGCATGGTTCTCTGAATAAAGTAAAATATTATATATGCCTTCTCTGTTTTCACCACAGGTGTAGTTTTCATTTAATATGCATCGATTTAAGATGATAACTGTGCCAATGAAGCACGTATTTTTGTGCCCACATTTATTACCTACCCCTCTCCCCCCCCCCCGCACATTTTTTCTGGTACATGCATCATTTTCTTCAGCTAACTGACCTGGTTGCTTGTAACATGGGTCGGGTTCTATGGCTCCCAACTATTGTATTATAGTGGGGTCACACTGTAATTTGCACTGATGTGATAGTAACTTGCACTGATGTGATAATAATTTGCACAAATGCGATAATAATTTGCACAGATGTGATAGCTATTTGCACAGATGTGATAGTAATTTGCATAAGATCTTATGGAGGAACACCTTTATACTTTTGTTCATAGTTCTTTAACTACTGTAAACACACTGCCATAAATGATCTATGTATTTTTTAACCTTCGTTTCCTTACATTTTTCAAAAATATTTATCCAAACAGCTGAAATATTATTTGAGAAATTATTGACTTATTGTTATGACTTTCTTATGCAGGCACTTCATACTGTATTTCCACTACTGTTTCAATCACTACATCAGTGCAAAGACAAGAGAGATATCTACAATAATGTCCAATCATATATATATATATATATATATATATATATATATATATATATATATATATATATATATGCATATATACATTTGAACTGCCTCCCTTCTTACATACATTAAACAGTGGAAGCTACTCAAACAATAATTTGTTTCTAAATATATGTAAACTATGAAGTTTGTTACTATTATTAGTAATACAAATAACATTTAGAAAGTTAAATACTGCAACATATCACAAGCGATCGATTCCGTTTAATAGCACACAATGTTTCACTGTTACCCATGCTGTATATTATATGGCTTTCAACGGCAGACAATATGTTATATGGCTCTGAACAGCCCCAAGATCTCACTGTGAATAATGCTCTATGTTATATGGCTTTGAATAGCACACAATGTCACGCTGTGAACCATGTTATTTGTAACATGGCTCTAAATAGCACACAATGTCACGCTGTGAACCATGTTATTTGTAACATGGCTCTAAATAGCACACAATATCGCACTGTGAACCATGTTATATGTAACATGGCTTTTAACTGCACACAATGTTGCACTGTGAACAATGTTATATGTAACATGGCTTTGAACAGCACACAATGTTGCACTGTGAACCATGTTATATGTAACATGGCTTTGAACAGCACACAATGTTGCACTGTGAACCATGTTATTTGTAACATGGCTCTGAACAGCACACAATGTTGCACTGTGAACCACGTTATTGAACAGCACACAATGTTGCACTGTGAACCATGTTATTTGTAACATGGCTTTGAACAGCACACAATGTCACACTGTGAACCATGTTATATGTAATATGGCTTTGAAGAGCAGAAAATGTCTCAAGGTAACCATTCTGTTGTTATATGGCTTTCAAACAATTTAAGGATGATCACTTCTGAATGTTGAACTTTAAAAATATATCATCTTTTTACATAACTATGGATTCAAGTAAACCATATCCACTATACCATATTTACCGTACATGTTGGGACACCATAAATTAAATTTTAAAGTAACATTTTTTGTGTGCACTGTATGTTCTGGGACACATCATTTTGGTTAGAGTCATAAGTTGTGGGACACCTTATAAATCATTCGAAAACAACATGTTGGAAAATGTACTCCAACTGAAATCTTATTTTAAATATAAAACTGTCCTTGAGATCAATCCACAGCAGCATCATCTCAACACAACCCTTCTCTTGCACATGTATGATCAATTCTTTTGGTGCATACATATTTATTGTTCATGCAGTGAAAAATTATCATTGGAGGCAGCACATCTCTTGAAGTGGAAACTGCAAGGACTGAAGTCAGATTTTTTAAATCTGCACCGGTCATGCTAATTCTCACACTTTTAACCCCCATCTTATCGTCTGTACATCCAGCAATGAGATCAATGTACGCTAGAATTTCATCCATGTTAATGATCATACTGTCGGCGAAATCATCTTCTCTTCTGGCCTTACTGAATTTATCAAATGATTTTATTTTCTCCAAATCTTCTGGGTGACGCTGGGGTCATCAATGTCCATGCACGTTCAACTGTTTCAATTTATTTTTAAAATTCCCATGAATACCAGTGAAAAGGAACCAAAGCTAGCTTCCATATCTTGACTTTGTATATTAAATTTTTAAAAAAAAAAATCGGCACACTTAAAAGAATCCAGTTGGCTTCAGAGGTCAGCTGTCTTTGTAATAATATAACCTTTGTATTGATACCCTTTAAAAAAAATCAGCTTAAAAGTATCCAAAGTCAGCTTTCAAGGTCGGCTTTCAAGGTCGGCTTCCTTTGTAATAAAAATAACCTTTGTCTTTGATGTCTTGTCAGTAAGTTCAAACAATGAGTTTACTGTTTGCTGCCAATTGCGTTTTTTCACCACCTGGGCTTTTATTTGCTTGGCATCTGTAGTTATAATTAATACAAACGGGCATTGATATCTGCGGGTAAATAGTGTACACAGCAATAACTTGCTTTAATAATATTTTTTGTAACCCATGTTAGTGAAAAGATTGTCACTTGCACTCAAATGAATGTATTTTCAAATAATTAGTTTTATTTTGCGAGATACTGTCATATAGCTGACCTGGATATAATTCAATCTTGATTATTCTGTACCTAACACCATGTCATGTGTGAATGGCAGATGTCTTCAAGCAATCGGCCAATTATTTCCCTCTCATTTGTGATTTCGTTGCAACCAGTCTTCAGTTGGATAACATACTCAAACCTTTGAGTACAACCAAACACGTTTGTTTCTCAAAGGTCACATTAGTGAACAATGTCTCATGTGTTATCGGACATAAGCGATACACACTACAGTATGGATGCCTACCCTACGTAAACGGAGTTCATGCATATATTTTATTCTGTAACGCACATGGTGGAAAAAAAAGAGAAATAAATGATAACAATACAAGTTTAGTTTATTTAATTTTATTATCAAATAAGTGTTTTGTTTCTCTATTTTATTGCAATGTGCAATGGGGGGGGGCGCAAATTCAACACAAATTTATTTCGTTTCTTAAGTCATGGGACATATGACCTAGGCGAAGAAAAGTTTCACCATAAGTTCTGGGACAGGAAAAAAAATTATTTTATCGTATCCAAATATATATGGTAAATATGGTAGTATTTATTGGTTGGTCTGCATTTTCTTGAACAACACTTACTTAAATATGTACCCATATGTAAAGGTAATTACATGGAGCTGCATGTATCCCTAACTTTGGTAATTATGTGGATCTGTATAAGAAAAATCATAAATATGTATCCCTAAGTAAAGTCAATTAAATGGATCTGTATTTATCCCTAAGTAAAAGTAATTACATGGAGCTGTATGCATCCTGTTGTAAAGTCAATTATATAGAGCAGATTGAGGGAAAAAACATCCTGTCACTAATAGTCCATAAATTAATAACTGAATGTGTATTTCATAATTCATCAAATTTACGCAGACTGAAGATCGTGGACTCATCTTATTAAATACATAAAGAAAAGGAAGTATTTGTTAGTTAAAATGATTTCAGTATCACAGTTATTGATGTCACAGTTTTTCCACAACTGAAAATCTGCATGGCCATGTTACAGTAGATGAAAATCTGCATGCCCAAGTTACAGTAGATGAAAATCTGCATGCCTAAGTTAAAATAGATGAAAGTCTGCATGGCCAAGTTACAGTAGATGAAAGTCTGCCTGCCCAAAACACAATAGATGAAAGTCTGCATGCCCAAGATACAGTAGATGAAAATCTGCATGCCTAAGTTACAGTAGATGAAAATCTACATGCCAAGTTACAATAGATGAAAGTCTGCATGGCCAAGTTACAGTAGATGAAAGTCTGCCTGCCCAAAACACAGTAGATGAAAGTCTGCATGCCCAAGTTACAGTAGATGAAAATCTGCATGCCTAAGTTACAACAGATGAACGTCTGCATGGCCAAGTTACAGTAGATGAAAGTCTGCCTGCCCAAAATACAGTAAATGAAAGTCTGCATGCTTAAGTTACAGTGGATGAAAATCTGCATGCCTAAGTTACAGTAGATGAACATCTGCATGCCTAAGTTACAATAGATGAAAGTCTGCATGGCCAAGTTACAGTAGATGAAAGGCTGCCTTCCCAAAATACAGGAGATGGAAGTCTGCATGGTCAAGTTACAGTAGATGAAAGTCTGCATGGCCAAGTTGCAGTAGATAAAAGTCTGCATGGCTAAGTT